>ATSW01009448.1:0-11199 GCA_000444245.1 Botryllus schlosseri
CGCGCGTGTGTTGTACTTGTGCGCTTTTGATTCAGAGGTAAATAAGTCATTGAAATATTCGGGGCAACGACCGCAGTGAAACTGATACATAAACTTGGCGATTTCTAGTTTCCGCATATCTTCTATGTTTAGGACGCCGAATCTCTTCAGCAGCGACTTATTGGATGGGCAGCCAGGCCCCTTTGGGGCCCTAGCTATGATTCGGAGTACTTTATGCTGTAGTTTCTGAAGTGGCTTGAGTGCAGTTTTACTGGGAGCCCCCCAACAGAGGATGCCATAATGTAACTTCGATTGGATTAAGGATTTAAAGAGTATCAGAAGAACCCATGCTGGCATGAAGCGCCCAAGGCTGTAGAACAGGCCGCACTTCGGTGATAATTTAGTGTCTAGGGACTGAATATGACTCTTCCAGGACATGTTCGAGTCCAGTAAAACTCCGAGATATTTGGCATTATCTGTGTTGGAAACGGGCTGACCAGCAATATTAACGGTTAGGTTATTTTTTGAATTGACGGTCAGCAATTGCGATTTCGAGGCGTTTATGCAAAGGTTGTTCTGGGCCGTCCACTCATGGACTTTGGGCATTTGGTCACCAGTCAGGGCATCCAGCTCTGCCGTCGAAGATGCGGAAGAGAGGAGGTGAGTATCATCAGCGAACAGTGTGGTGTTCAATGAGGAGGTTTCAAAAATGTCGTTGACATATAAGGTGAAAAGGACCGGTCCAAGTACTGAGCCCTGGGGCACACCACAGGTCACCGGGTGAGGAGAGGACAAGGTGTCTGAGATCGCAACCATTTGTTGGCGTCCAGTGAGGTAACTTTTCATAAGCTCAAGTTGTGGGCCCTCTGACTCCCTACGACCATGTTGTGACGTCACGAAAATGACCGATATTTTTTTACCTCCAATGGTCGATACCGATATTTCCTTCCAAGTGTGATATCGACTCGATATTATCGGCGAGCCGATAATCGGTCGGGCTCTAGTAATATTGCTTGTATTTCGACTTGAATGTGTACACGTTCGTCGACTGTCGGATGGCCGGCGGGATACTGCTCCACACATCAGATCTGCCGGATATTTGATAGAGCGGTGATCTTTTCGGTCGATCATATGATGTTTGGACGACGTGGACGCACGTGTGTTGTACTTGTGCGCTTTTGATTCCGAGGTAAAGAAGTCATTGAAATATTCGGGGCAACGACCGCAGTGGAACTGATACATAAACTTGGCGATTTCTAGTTTCCGCATATCTTCTATGTTTAGGACGCCGAATCTCTTCAGCAGCACTTGTTGGATGGGCAGCCAGGCCCCTTTGGGGCCCTAGCTATGATTCGGAGTACTTTATGCTGTAGTTTTTGCAGTGGCTTGAGTGCAGTTTTACTGGCAGCCCCCAAACAGAGGATGCCATAGTGTAACTTCGGTTGAATCAAGGATTTAAAGAGTATCAGAAGAACCCATGCTGGCATGAAGCGCCCAAGGCTGTAGAACAGGCCGAACTTCGGTGATAATTTCTTTCAATCTGACATCCGCCTCACCCTAGTAGCCTACCCGATGTAAATTCTGGACTGCTTCCGTGTGCAGTGTGCATGTGAATATGTGTTGTGAATGTGAATGCCTCTTATTTACATATACATTAACAATTCGGCTTCCACAAAAAGCATCAAAACCACGCATGCTCTGTGGCTGAACAGTAGTATGACATCTAATCGAAACGAAGTGTGGGGTGTTGCATTTTTCTTGATCTTAAAAAGCGTTTGACTGCGTCGATCACAGTATTCTCCTCTCGAAATTGGCGCGCTACGGGTTCCGGGGTCAACAACTAAGATCATGAAAAGCTACCTGACTGGGAAGTAGCAAATGGTTTCTATATTCAACACCCCACCCTACCTTGTTACTTGTGGTGTTCCGCAAGGCTCAGTTCTTGGACCGGTCCTTTTTACTTTATATGTCAATGATATCTTTGAAACCTCATCATTGAATACAACACTGTTCGCTTACGATACTCACCACCTATCTCACGCACCTACTGCCGCAAGCTGGAATGCCGTCACCCGTGATCGAATGCCCGAAGTGCATGAATGGACGTCCCATAAAAGCCTTCAAGTTGACGCTGCGAAATCCAATTATTGGTCGTGAGCTCCTGCCATAGGCGCGGACTTTTATTTTTACATGGAGTGGTCAGATGAAAAAGGGAGAGGTTTGAATAAAAAGGGAGGGGTTTGAAATTGTGTCAAATTTACCAAGTTAGCATCACTACGGACGATTTTCACCCCGTATAGTCAACGTACACGATATGGAATGGTTGGAACCCTTGAAATAGTCGCCTGTTCAACAATTATAGCAAGTAGTTTTACACCATTGGTACGAAATGGATATTCTGATGATGATGACTGCCGATCGTAAAAATGCTGCATTACAATAGACGTGGTCACAGATAATTTTGATCAGTTTAAGACAGAGGTCAGAAGCCTTTTTCGACAAGGGAGCCATATTTACCCGGATTTTCAATGGTCACTGTCATTCTATTGTGACGTCACCATTAAATATTCATGACGTTATGGCCAATAAAAACAAACAAAAAACAATAAAAACATGTTTTAAACATGTTTGTTTGAAATTGATTTTTGTTGTGAATGCAACTCTGTCTACAAACTATTATATTTTCTGCATAGTAGCCTATATACCTACATATATAAACACGCGAGCAAAATCCTACTATCGTACGTATAGTAAATTATTGTATCAGCGACAATACAATATGTTTAAAATATACCGCGCCATTTGTATAGGCTCCTAACACGCAGGTGATTGCAGGAAATACGCAATAAATGGATGCCGAAATAGTCTGACACCAAATCAGATTTGTATCTGTAGTCAGAAATAATAAACAAATTGTAAATCATACCGAAACATTACATTCTCGAGGAACATATCTTTCGTAAATAGTTCTGGTCTTATTGAGCACGAACTAGGTGGCGATTTCATAATCGATTACGAAAAGTTTGTAAACGAATTTCGTTAAGCTTTATTACGAGCGAAGAATTTCTGTGTACACACCCTGCAGGATGTGAAATAAAGCGATTTAACCTGCGCTTCCGTGATATTTTCCAAACAATGATTACGAAAATAGAACATTTAAACAGCCTGTAACAGTTTCACGAGTAGATTGGGTTGTGTCACGGACATTGATTTGTAAGGAAGCGTGGAGGCTATTGCGTATATGCAATGCACTGCACATTACACAAGTTAGCCTACCGTCCTACATACATTGAGTTTTTGGCTGTTGATTGATCAGCGCGTCACACTTCTCAGAGTGACCCAACTGTTTCAAATCAAAGTTACGCAAATCGCTGCTAGATATAACGTTAATCCACGCATAATATTAATCAAGGTGTTATGGTGTCCTGTTTGCATCTTGTATTTTCCACCCTCGTCGTTTTATTTCTACTTCTGTCTACCTCCCTATGGTATACTATTGCCCTATATATGTGTACATTGTACAACTGCACCTGCTCAGTGCTCATGTCCAGTTATCGAAGGAGGTCAGATTAGCTAGGCTACTGATCATACTGAAATAAAGGAAAGGGCGAATAAATTCTACAGTGAAATTACCCTCGCCATCTCATCCTTGTAAGCGGTGTTTTAGAAAAGCCTAGAAATGTGCCGTGCTACAAGTCGGCTGCTACGGAATAAAAATGACGAAAATTGGCCTGATGTACATGACCAATTGACCATTGACCATAGTAGTCGACAAACACCAAGAATACCTCAGAACAAACGAACAACCCTCTCGCCGTCTCGCGTGCACGAAAACACGTTGGTTGTTTACATTGAAACCCGCGAGATGGCGACCAAGTCAATGTACCAGAGGCCACTAATCATTGGAAGTGCATTACAAATTTGAGACCGCGCTGAACTTTCGGTATTTCACGTCTGTGAAGCGTTTTGCGCCACTTCTTTATTCATATGGACCACGAACAGCTATTTCATCTAGTAAATATATACAGCGAATACCTCTCGGGATGATTTATAATCACATTTTGCGCAACAAGGCTTAGAACAGTGTTATTCAAACGGTGTGAACGGTGCACGAAAATCTGCATCGGAAGCAAGGTGCAAGCACAAACGAGTGCACATTGCACAGCACATGCGAGCAGGAGAAACATTGCGCTAGGAATCAGTGGTTTACATCCTGCAGGTGAAACTTGTGAAATATTAAGCAGCATGAACACAGATATATGACAATTTAAAAGACTGTTGACCCCCTTTGTAGTTGATACATACAGCTTATATGTAGCTTGACCTGCCAGGGGTGCATGAGTCAGAGCTACAACTTGAAGCGTGCACCACTGCAAATTAGGTTGCACAGCACTGTCTTAACCCATCCAGCGAACGCCTGGGGTTCACTGGTCACCCCGGTCAAGAACAAGTGATATGGAAACTCTTCGAATTTCATTGTTGTTATTTATTCCGTCTCAACCTATCATACATATGTTTATATATACAGGATGAGTTTTCTATAAGCGCAGGCCTGCATTTTCTTGCACATTTTCGAGAATTTCGTTGCAATACGGTGCCTCGAATCCGGCCTGCATCCGAAAAGGAGAATGTATCCCGTCGTGTAATTAATCGCATTCCTCGTACTATTTTCAGATTAGCATGTTATTGGTAATTTGTCGTTGATAGCGTTACGCTCAAAGTCTGTCGCGATCGATAGAAATCTCGGCTCTCGCCCGACCGAAAAAGTTCTCTCCCGACTGACGCGAATAATAGTCCTCGGGCGGATTCCGCTACTTCATGAACATGCTCGCTTTTAATCAGATGATCATATTGTCTTGCTAAATAGATATTACAGACAGCAACTAACCTTGGACGATAGATGAGCTTACGCGACAGATTCAACAGAACGTTATACATGCTGTCGTGTATAGGATATGGCGGAAAACAGTCGNGCTGCTTCTTTGATGAGAACGATCCAGTATTTGACTTTAACTCTTCTCTTTGGTGGGACTTTCTCTCAATTAGAAGATCGATCTCTGACGCTGATTTGGCATGTAAGCATACTACCCATATTTCATAAAGTTCACTCTATTATGGACTTGTTTGTTATCATAACGAATACAACGGACTAACATTTGATATACATTCTATTCTACAGGACAAGTGCGGCATTGAGGACTATGTTTGTGGCTCGTGCTGTTGTAAACCATTCGATTCTGCAGGTAACTCAATTTGATAATTACGTTGTTGGTAGACAGAGAGACACAGACGGAATCATTTATTTGTAAACTGGGCGATCCAATGGCATACATTACAGAAATGCAGCTGAATGAAATACATTATTAGATAAAAAGTGCGCGATATAACAGTATCATCAAAGCCAAGTCACCCAGGCCAGGAGCATCATAGTAGCATAAGTCGTTACACTCAAAACTTATAGCGGGGTTAGGCCTACCATATTTTGAGATCTGAAAAAGTGGACGCTTGTCACAAATCACAAGACTTATAGTATCGGTCGACAAAACTGGTCATTTTGAAACATCTACAAAAAATACTGTTGTGTTGACTAAAAAAAAATAGTCGTTCCGACGTACTTTAGGTTTTGGTTGACCTTTGGATGTTAGCAATTTAAAGTTCAGTCTGATTTTGATCCCATAGAAATTCGTTTTTGTTGTAGTTTTTTTTTGACAATACGTAATTTGGCCCACGTAGAACTATTCGACCCCCAAATCTATGATACCTAATCCAGATAATAAACTACAGACTTCTATCTCTGGACAGATAAAGTCGTTCATGGTGAAACACATTTTTCAGTGCTCAATGACAGCAATATCGACAACGTTCCGTTAGAAGCTCTGTGCCTTCACGACAACAAATTTCCAGAATTTCTTCCAAAAAGAACGAGCATATTGTGAGTTTGAAGTTTTGTTTTGAAATTATTTTCATCCGGATTGTACCCTTGCAGAGTAGTATTCTGGATTTAATAGTACGAAAATATAATTCTTTTCCGAATTCCCGAAAGTATGTTTTGTATGTGAATGCCCTTGCACTATCATCGAGATGTAAAGTTTCGTGAGTTTTAGGATGCCACCGGCCAAATAGAAGTGCACTCTCAATAATATATAAACAAGATATCAAAACAGTTTATACCTGATGTTGTGGGATTTCGCTCCTGCTTTGACAGATAACACGGAATTAGCGAAGGAAAAAGTAAATAGTGTTATCATATTAAGACGCTTTTTATCGAAAACATGACCGGTTTAAATTAGCGTCACGTATGTTCGTTACGTTGAAAACGGTACATTATCCGAATAATCGCCATTCGAGTAGTTACAATCGTTCGCGTCTATTCCGCCATTTTAGACGGGTATCGTTACCGCACTTCATCTAAAATTCTCTTTCGGGTTAAATTTATCCCGTAATATCAGCTTGATGTAAAGGTATACTTTTTATTAAAAATTTACGCAAAATCTCTCTACCGGGACGAGTATAGGCTTTCCAATGTTTTATTCATGAAATGACAAATCAGCGGAACGTATGCGACAATTAATTATTCCCAACCGTGATGAAAAGCAGAAATTACTTCGAGACCTCTATTCGGTGGATATGCGCTTTTACCGAAAATTCGTGTGTGACCAAACAATAAAAGAAATTGAAACAGGCAAAATAGTTTAATGTCGGGGGTTACAGATTTGGATAATAATCAGCTAAATAGCTTGTTCCCGCATGTAAAACGTAGAGTAAAATCCAGGTTTGCTGTTTTTGTGCTATTCATGGTGTTTTTCGAATGGTCATTTACACCAGGCCGATATTCTTTATTTTGAGTCCCTCCTTGCCGACTTGTAGCACGGCTCATACTTCCAGGTCTTTTTTAAGACTCGGCTTATGCAGATCCAGGTATATTAGTCGTGATTATGCAAATATACAACAACGTTAAACAGCACTTCTATGCAGTTACATAATCGCAGTTTAAAACTACACTCTTATAGCCGCGATATAATTCTGAGTTAGGTCTGTTTTCGTGTATCACTATTTTCGCTAAGAGTGTCGGCCTGTCCAAGACTTGGGGCTATGTAACCGCATGTTACTTCCAAATACCCAGTGCGAAATCGCGCATATATCAACTCAGTAGACCAAAAATAATTACAGGAAAATTCATACTGTATCAAAGTTCATGATATTAGTTATATTGTGAATATTTTGCGTGAACTTGGTTTTACGAATCATCGGATCAACAGATCTCATACAAAGAAGTGTTAGCCACATCTGGGAATGTTTCTAGAGTTTGTTTATTTAAATCGCAAACGGTTATATAATCCCTGTGGATTTCGTGAAGGTATTTATAAACGATGTCGGAGACCGCTGACAGAAATCCGACCAGAAATGACTATCCGGCATTGATAGATACGTATCGACAGGTTTTGCTACAGAGACTATAGCGCGGGTATGTTATGTAGTCAATATGTTCGTTGAATTTGATGTCCACCAGTGACTCCATACGACCCGATCTCTCCTACAATTATCATATGTTATCCCGTTTCTATTTGATTATGTAACATCACTTCTCGTACTTGAATAAACAGCTCAGTCAAATGCTATGGGCCAGTGGTTGTCAATCTTTTTGAACAGGTGAACCGTTAATAATAAAAACGAACGCAACATTTAATTACGAGAATAGTATGCAACTCAAATGTAATATTGGAAACTGCATTTAATGCTGCATTTTTTTATATTAGGCATTTATACGTGATTCTATTTAAAGATAACTAATTCGATTGTGAATGTTGGTTCAATCGCAAGAAATGCGAGTTTGCTGTTTGCTATGGCCTCTATTATACGGTCAAGTTCCTCTTAAATGTGCTGTCGAAATTCACTGAAGTTTGTGAAAAAGTGTCCGTAGATTTGATGAGTAACTTGTATGAAACGAGTTGTAGCCATACTTTTAAACAGTTACGGGCAACACTTGCGCCATTTTGACGTATGCAAAAAGTAGTCCATTAACTCTATATTACGACGCCACGCAGAATATACGTTCTGAACCTCTAAATCAGGGGTTCTCAACCTTGGGGGCGCGAGAAATTGACCACGTCTGTATGAATTCTGACTAAAAATGTGCTTCACAGTCATTCTGAGAAGACGATTGTTAAAGATGAAACTTATTTCGTATTCAAGAAATCTCGCCAAATTCTAACTCCAGCGGTCGCGCTCAACGGAGTATAGGCTGATTTCAACTTCATTTGAGAAAATTTTTGATATTCTTTGAAAATTTGGAGCAATTTCCACGTGTATGTCATTCATTTCTTCATAGCTTTGGCAGTAGCCTAAAGGTCGGTGCGCTCGGTAGCTGTTGTTAATCATTGGCGAACTGCACTGCCTAAGACAGATTTAGATACGATATAAGTTGCCCGGCTTCGCGCTCAGTTAAGTTAACCTAAAACGCAATTATTCAATTCCAAAACTGATAAAATTTAGCATGGCAGTACAGAACGATGCCGTGCCCTCTGTAGTCACTACCAGCATTAGGTGCAACCTACCTACACAATCTATGTGCAACCTACCTTGAAATAATTTGATGTCCTGTTCAATGTTTTATTTCTATTTTCAAACAAGTTTGGGGAAATTTGTCAGAAATGTTAAAGACTCAACAACTGGAATGCGGATTCAAACTTGGCGTAAGACATACCATATGTAATTATGTAGGCCTATACTATTAGATCACGGAAGGGCAACCTCATGCTGTAGATGGGAATTTGTGCGGCCGTCGACAACTAATTCAATTGGTATGTGTTGGCAACCGTCGACATGCAAATTGAAATTACGAATTCACTCCCAAATTTTTGAGAGATTTTAATTAATCTTGAAATTTTCTTCACACCCCGCGCAATTCAACATAACTTAATTTTTCGATAGTAATAGTTATAGCGCCCTTCTCACTCTGAGCCGGAATCGGAATCGTGTGCTCCTCACGATAGAACTTTATTTATGGTACATTTGGGCGATTTTAATATATTTCCACAACCGATACAATCGACAATCCTGATCGGGGGTCCAGAAATAACAGCATGCAACCAAGTGACTTATAGCATTTGGCCCACCCGAAGATGCATTATCATTTATAACTTGCCCTAAATTTTCAAAAGCTCTCCCTCAATGAACCCTACCGGTGTATCTGATCGCATGGGCTAAGAGAGGATAAATATTTGTAAATAATATGTGATACTGCTACAATTAATTACGGAATTCATTCGTGAATCTGAAAAATCCCAGCATCTATTCATAACATTGCGACTCGCGATTTCGGTAGATACAAAAGGCTTTTGTTAAAAGTATAATAGTCCGGACTCCAGAGTTCACCGGCAATGGATATGAACGGATTAACATAGGTATTTCGCGTCCATTTACTTCATTACGGCTATGCCCTGGAATGCGGCCTTAGGCTACATAAGTAATCGAAATGGGCCGTAATTAGCAAAAAGGTTGCCTACCTCTGTATTGCATGATGTGCTCTTTTTGACATGACGAAAAGTTTAGGGGGGGGGTAGGGGATTGCGCAATATTTTCGACCATCCCCAAGGAGGGCGCATGTCCAAAAAGGTTGATAACCACTGCTCTATATCAATTCATAATTTAATGTTTCATTTCGCTAATTAATGAACATTGGACAAGCGTCCAAATTCTTGCATTTTGGAATTGAAATATAAAATTGTAATGTATTCAGTGGACCGGCCGGAAACTTGTCACGGACCGGCGGTTAACTCCTATAGGCCTATAGGCTATATGGTGCGTTATTGATTTATAGTGAAATTCCCCGTCAATTTACGTGCAATAGTACGGTGCAAGGTCGTGTTTGTGCCAACAAAATGCATCAAAATGCATTATTAGAAATCAATTATGCAGGTTATCATAAATAATTCCTTGCTGTTATCATTAATATGGTCGAGTAAAGAGTTTGCGTGCTTTCCGCTTTCTGCAAACTGGATTTTTGGAGATATCTGCAGTCAATTTGAGCCGGGCTTATCTCCATGTTCCTATACACGTTCCAGGAAACTACTGAATTCGAGCTTCGAGGAAATTGACGAGAAGGCGCTTGATCCTGTTAGGCTTGTCAACTTAACGACGCTGTAAGACATAAACAATACACGGTTTCATAAAATGTCACTTATCTACCGATATTTTTAGACACGTTTGGAAGAATAAGGCACTCAAGCACATCAGAAACCACAGCTTCAGCGGATTCTCGACACTTCGGACTATGTACGTATACAAGCGATCGAATTTATCGCAGCATGGCAAACGCTGCTTGTAGAGATGGTAAACACGATATCGAACGATTTATACCGTCTGTGATTCTTGCATGCTAAAAGTTATAACTTTCCGCATATTTTGTAACGGGCAAATATAGGCTTATTACGCGTCCGTGGTGATGTCTGAGAATCCCTCCTTCTGCGTTCTGTTGTGTTATATAGGACTGCGCAAAATCGAGCTCCTGGGTATTTAGCATCGAGACGAACTCGAGTATCACTAATTATGACTTCATAACAATACGAACGATATGACCAGTTCAAATAAGTACATTTTATGCGACCACAAAGAATATAATGTTAGTTCTACGTCACATTAAAGATAACTAGATATTTGTTCGACAATGCCTCCTTCATTACGCTTACTTACAATGTTGTGGGTCGATCACGACTTCAAAAATATGTCTATTTCCACTAACGCGGGTACTTCACAAATATGCCATTTCCACTAACGCGGGTACTTCACAAATATGCCATTTCCACTAACGCGCGTAACTTTGCGCTACATGTTTGGTATGCTGTGATAAGACCAATCGATGTTTCAAGGCTTCCGCAGTGGAAAATAGTGTTGAGACTATAATTCTTGTTGATATTATAACTCCAAGTGGCAAAAAGCGAATAATTTCAGTACTCGCAAATATCATCTCTCACTAATCGACTCGGATACTCAATTCACATTTAAGTAGGCCTACTGCTTGTGAATCATCCATTCTGTTGCACCCTTGAGAGCACAGCAACCATTTTGTGCTCGCTCGTGCTGGCGATACTGCATTGGTTGAAATTGACGTAATTCTATCTCTGACGTCATTACAGATGACAGGATTGTATAATCCCGTAAACGCATTTGAACGATTGGCGATCAATCGCTTAGAAATTTGCACGTGATACGGATCAAGCT
>ATSW01009451.1:0-11083 GCA_000444245.1 Botryllus schlosseri
TCCATGGCTTCCCTGCTTGGCGCTCATGCATTACTGGGATAGCATGGAGGGGTGGTGCATGACTTAGAAAGCTGTAAAGGCTATATCTGCACTTCCTTGTCCAGCGGCATATGCACATCATGCACTCATGGNATGNNTATNNGCAGATCGNGTGTATGTGTATCATGAGTCGGTGTATATGCCGCAAAAAAACATGAAGGACAAAAATAAACTACGTCCTTTCCTTTCAGGTATCAGGTGTGCAATAGCGCTAAGGTCACTTTGTTACGGTTGTTTCGAGATTTAATTTCAAGTTCAAATTTTTGCTTATTTAATTTACAGTTGATACTAGGCCTACTCTTTGCCTGAAGCAGTAACGACATGATCAAATGATTCTCACTTTATATCCTCGACAATCTTCAATAGTCCTTCTTGAAGATGAGACGGAGAAGCTCCGAGATATTTTTTGTGACCGAATCCAGTAACAATCACAGGAGTATCAGAAGGTGCAATTTGGGCCAAGACATTCTTTCCTGTAACAGTGGCAGAAAATAGTAGTTCCAGAATTTAAAAGCTTCCGGTCAAGATGTTATCGATTCATGTCCAGTAAACCAACCTCCTATGTTGCACTCTTCCTTAACATAATCCTTCAACAAATCAACTGGACTGAGTGGGCCGCCTTTCATACAAGGAAGACATACTGGCCGAATATAACGAGAGAAGACAAATTTGCCAGCTGGAACGTTGAGGTCAACAACAAACTTGCCATTTCCCCCTCGAATCAATCGTGCTCCAATGCGAATCTAGTTTAAAACAATCAAATGCAATTAATCTCCTGCAATAAAGGAGGACAATGACAGGAAAAGTTTCTCTCACCAATGCAACATCATAATCAAAAGACTTTCTGTTGAAGCTAGGGTGGCTGTAGACCTGGTTGGGTTCAAATATATCAATATGCTCTGCAATCTCATGACCGGAACTTGGAAATGCAGTCATACCTAAAATTTCAGAGTAACTACACAGTAGCAAAATGATGTAAGTTTTTAATTGAGAAATATCAGGTATATTCACAAATGTAAAATAGGTTTAGATTGTCAAGGAAAGGAAGTGGTTCATTTTTGTCCTTGATGTTTTTGCAGCATATACACCGACTCATGACATACATACACACGATCTGCGCATATGCATACCATGAGTGCATGATGCGCATATGCCGCTGGACAAGGCAGGTGCAGATATAGCCATTAAAGGCTTTCTAAGTCTTGCCCCACCCCTCCACGCTATCCCAGTAATGCAAGAGCGCCAAGCAGGGAAGTCATGGATACCAGTGTTACTAATCAGGGCTTTGGTCTGACCCGGCCGGGGATCGAACCCACGACCTACCGATCAAGAAGCCGGACGATTCGCCATTACGCTATATTGCCTCACACCGTATCAATCACCTGAATCAATGGTGATATTTTTCAAATCAATTGTTTATAGCACTAGCAGTGATTCCGAAAGTGGGCACCAGCACCCGCCCGGGGGCGTTGACGAGCGTGAAGGGGGACGCTGGACGTAAGATAGGCGATTGGGGCGCTGGTACCTTTTTGGCGGTTCAGGGAAGCAAGCAGCCTAAAAAAAGTTGGGAAACCTTGGTTCATAGAACTAATTAGAACCAATTATTATCGAATTGCAAGTACCATAAAAATGTTGATTCATAGTACCAATCAGTCAGTATCAGCCTATAGTTCAAGATTGTAGGTTTTTTTATCTGCAATAACAGAGCTTGGTTAGGACCTGCAATGATTAAAATCCAACTAGGCTACTAGTATGTGTACATTTTCAGTTTCGGAGACATGGATTTTTGGACTGGGGAAAATGCTAGATTTTGAGAGGCATCTCAATGACTACAAACTATAGATAGGAATTGGTGCAGTCTTGCAATACCTCCTGGGTCACCTGTGAAGATTATGTTACCAGCATACTAAATGCCGCACAACTGGAGGGAAAGCGTAATATTGTCCATACAACAAAAATGGATCACAAGCGAATCTGTATTCAAGGATTTAACTGTAGATGATGTAAAATTTAGAAATTATAGAAAAATAAATATCAGAGGAGAAAAAGCAAGGGGTAGTTACTGAGGATAGTATCTTCAATAACAACCATTTACTGATGACCAATTTTCGCTCATTGAGAAAATCCATACTTATTTATGATTTGCCAAGAACATGGCAGGCTCGATTACATAATTTGGATATATGTTATCAGCCTAAATGGATTTGATGTAATAATAGTGTAAGAATATAACAGTGTAACAATAGCAATAAGAGCTGCAGCAGTAATATTTTATGGTGTTTTAGATCAGAAAAACAGAGTTATCACTTACCAACTGCTAGCAAGAATCCATCTTTCCAATTTTTCGTTTTATTCAATTGATAAAATTGATCAAATACATGTGCTGCACTCAGAACCCATTCTTCATTTATAATAGTNCCTCCTCCAAATCCAGATTTTATTTTGTATATCTATGGTAGACACAATAACATTTCATCATGCAGCATTGACAATATCCATATATATATATATATATACAACAATACATATCGACATGAAAATGATTATGTACCAGTAATCTGTTATTATCCATGTTTGAAGACCACAATGATTTTTGCACTAGTACAAACGAGACAGCAACAAATTCATAACTTTTTTCACAATGTTAGAATTAGTAGACTTAGCAATAATACGGCGAGGGAAATTCACATTTCAAAGTGACAGTTTGAAAAACTCTGCCAGCTAGCCAATTAAATTATGGCGATACACGTATTGGGACCAAGCCACACTTTTCAGACACAATCGTATGGCCACTCTACCTGGTCGACTGAATGATTGATATTGTAAAAGAAAAGTGTTTGCCAAGGCCAAGCTCCTTGCTTTGCTTCGGTTCCTTCAACTACTTTGGAAGTTAATTTTTGCTGCGATTCTTTACCAGGAAACCCACAAGCGCTGAAAGCTAAATAATTTTCATAAAAGTAAAAGTCATTGTTGGGGTGCAACTTAAATAACATATATGGCTCATATTTTCTCTTTCGATGTGCTGATCTAGTACAGTCATCACTATCGATATCACAATACATATCATGTCTATACCTATCTATTACAGTAGTACGGTTTGTGTATGTAATTATTTTTTTGCGAAATATACCTCTTCATGATTAATAATTTAGGTCACTAAAAGAAGAGGTTTCATTTTTTTTTCCTGACCACACTCTCTCAGCAGCAAGTAAGGTTGAAAATAACCAATGAATTCATATTTTATACTTACGGACACATGAAGGCGCAAAGCCAGTCCATTTCTTATCAGATCTACATCTTCTTGTGGATGGACCAGTCAATAAAAACCCTTCATCACAACCATAGGTAACTGTATTTCCGTATGATATACCACTTGCAAGGATGTAGCCATTCGTTGGTTCAGACAATTTAGGGCAATCAGCGTCTGGATTGATATAAGAACAGAGATATAATTAGGTTTTTCCCGCAATGTACAAGGTAACAAATAGACAAAAGACATCAAGATTCCCAAACTGTGGATCGTAATCTCGAATCAGATTGTCGTTAACTTTTTTGAGCCTATCGTAAATTAAACTAGTGAAGTTCAAGGCTTCCGATTTCAATCAAGTTGTGATTGTCATTGCAGCAAACACGAATAAAGGCATGGTTGGCTGATAATGGAATTCTAGATGGCCATGATATCAACATGTGGTCTATTTCGCCGCCTTAGCTACACTCTGCCAGTCAGCGTGCTGTTGATACTCTTCAACACTCTATTCCTATCAAAGTTACAATACGGAATTCTTTGTTGGGGTGCTGCCTGCAAGAATACCCACTGCAAAAACTTCAAGATCGGATCATCCGTATCATTGCCAAAGCCCAACGGGGGCCTGGATGTGCAACTGATAAATCGCTTCTCAAAAGATTTGGTGTTCTAAACTTAGAAGATATGAGGAAGCTAGAAATGGCCACGTTTATGTATCAGTTCCATTGCGATCAATGTCCCTCAAATTTCAACGACTACTTCACCTCGGAGACAAAAGCGCACAAGTACAGCTCACGCGCGTCAACGAAAAACAACTACCATATGATCAGGACTGAATACAAGAAAACAGATTGCTCTATCAAGTATGCCGGGCCCCAATTTTGGAACAGCATCTCGCCGGCTATCCGACAGTCGTCGAGCATGTCCGCATTCAAGTCGAAATAAAAGCAATTTCTTCTAAATCAATACTAACCAGTCTTCAGGATTACCGGACCACGACCTAACATCGACCTCGCCCTCCGCCACATGCCACCCCATTTTGTCGCTTGCGTCTTATAGTCTCTGCATTACTTTTCATTCAGTGTGCATGCATCTTATTTACTTCGCCTAGGCTAAGGTGGGTGTCTGATCTTAAAGGCTACTCCAAGTTGTTTCGACACCTTCCTATCTTTTCATTGTATCGCAGTCTTGTGATGTTTTGAAACGATGAAAATATTAATAAACCTGATTGATTGATTGATTGCGCAACGCGAGATCTGACGTCACTTTTGTCGTATTGCGCGAGTATAAAAAGCGGCGACGGACTCAATTCGAGAGACAAATTGTTATAACCGAACGTTTAAGTATATTCGAATGTCTTGAATAATATGTGTGGATTCAAGAACACCTCGTACGCACAGGACAGAACTACCCAGTTGAGTAGGTTACCCAAGCCATAGCTACACCTAACACCTTTGGTTAGCTCTACTTCTACTTCACGAACTATAACTCCTAATCACCTGCAACACTAATGAGGACGATCCATACATAGACGAGATTTGGGCCCACAGTTAACTACACAAGTCGTTGACAAGCAACACGATTTTGAAGTCTATCTTTCTCTGAATATTCTGCGAAACTTCATCTCCGTGTAGATCAGGTGTTCGGGCACGAAACTTCTGTTGGAGTAATACTCCCACCAAATTCCCTTGTCGCCCGTTTTGTTGAAGTTTCCATTCAGATTGCTGTTGGCGCAACCGCGATACCACCAGCCTCCTTCGTAGTCAGAAGAGCAATCCTTAGCGCTACTATCGTGATCGGCGTCGTACGTAGAGAATTGTCGATTGTTGTGATATGAGAAAGAATCGCCACTTGCATTCCCGGAGTATCCCGATACAGTCAGTCTGTAGTTGTCGGAAGCTGGCCCGATTTGGAAATTGCTGAAAATGAAGAATTGTCAAGGGGTTACTGAAATGGAGGAAAATAGTGTATACAAATGAGGCTCGCAGACCTTGAGATGGCCGCGTTGGACGCAACAAGGACGTTTTAGCTCAGATATCACTTTTTTAATCATGTGATCGCTTTAAGATTGTTACGGTAATGCTCTGGATGCCTTCATAAACGTTAAACTCAGCTCAGTTCTTACTTAGTCATCCACTCAATTAATATCCGGTGGTTCTCTACTTGCGGTCACGTTGTTTAGTTTTGTTCGTAATTTTATTCCACTAATAATTTATATAACTGGTTTATCGAATTGCGACTTGCCTGTAATTAGCCACCGAATGAATTCCAGTAGCTTTCGCGATCATCTTAATTTCCAATGCCATATTTCCTCCCTTTGTCCTTTCGTGCAATTCACCGAGTCCTGAAAAAACAACGTTCTGGAAATATGGAACGCGTTGGTCTTAAATCAAACTATACCTCGTCAGGCTAAGATTTCATAAACCAAAACCGCTACATGACGTAAAAAATGCATTCAATATAGACAACGAGCTTTATAACTGGTATGTAATACCAACTTGAGAGCGGCAACATCATCATAGAACTTGAAAAAGTCAAATCAAAAGCTTCCCACCGAGCCAGTAATCTCCGTCACTATTTCCGAATCCCTTCACGTAATCATTCCAGCCTCGATAGAAATCCACGTCTCCATACATTCTTCGTTGGAAAACCTGCCACGAAATCAGGGATTTCTAGAAGTCCTTGAGCGAAATGCATCAAACAATCAAAGTTTTAGAATACACGTGATTTCTCTTCTCTCAATGCGTTCAAAGTTATGATTCAAAATTGTATGATGCCTCAGCCGTATTTTGACCTTTTGTTCATTTTGAACAGATCTTGATGCTCACTGTAAAAGACCTCCGTCTGTAGTCGATCATACACGATTCAACAACTGCTGTAGAGACTTTATTATACGTCCGTCCGCCGAAGCAGCCGGAAGCAAAAGAGGCAGATACAAGACGAGATATCACTATAACTGTAACAGGGAGGGGTATAGAGCACGTCTGTCACTCTCACGACGTATAGCAAGCGATTTATCTTTCAAAGATTTCAAAGTCGACTCACAGTCCAATCCTTGTCTGCAAGCCGTTTCTTTTCATTTTCGGCTTTGAGTTGAAGTTCCTTCATTATCTTTGACATTCCATCCGGACCCTTCATGAAACATACACAGAATAGACCGTTCAGTGTAGACGTGAAACTATACTCGCATACCAACCCCACAATCCACCTCTGAGATCCATTTACCGTCGACGTAACTTCTCATGCAAGATAGCGCTGAAAAATATAAAATTTTCAACTCATTCAAGTTCAAACACGAGCTCCTGGTACCTGATGAACGCGGGCAGATCATTCCGAGTTTGAACACTAAAATTATCCAAATTTTAAGCGACATTTTGAGAAGCAATTTGATATTCAACATCAAGTGTCGTGACGATGCGTATATCCTACTGTGTAATCCACGTTTCCTTAAGTGTTCTCTCAATGTGAAATCTGGTAGTGTCGCGTGAAAATGGAGGTATTGGCTAGTCGACTTTCAAACTGTAGCGACATATTCGTACGGCACATAGGAAGAGTATAATCAAAGAACCGAATTTACTATTATAATCGACCTAATGCTTTTCTACGTGTATGATATCGGCGTATATTTTCATCCACTGAAGAGCAAAGATACAACAGACTCGAAACACAGAGCGATGTAATGAACATATAGGAGGATGTAAAAACAGCCAAGTGCGGCCTCTCAATGTGATCAATATATTTCGCTCTACCGGCATTACTCCTAATAATACTCGATATATCTGCCTAACTCCTGATATGCCATTGTCATATATTTCTATTTTAAACTTTTTTCTCGATTTTTGCCATTCGCCCTTCAACTGGTGCATGGGCGTTTCTGTAAAGACGCCGAAAGAACAGCGTCGTGCGTTACGTAGTTTTTGATGCTCTACGAAACTTGCTACTAAATAGAACTACGCGCACGTCATCGGCGTCTGCTCTTATACTTGAACGCAACTAAAGCTCACCATGCAGTTGCTATAAGTTCTTAACATCCGTTTCGGAAGGCGAGTCATCATGTCGAAAGTAATGATGAGTTTTTCTTCTGTAACACCGCACATTCGTCACATAAGGGCGATGTTATCGATGCTTTATTTAAAATTTAAATGAATGCAGCATGCTCATTACAGGTACATAGCGCCACACGGGGTTATGTCATGGTCATACCTAATTTAATACGATGCAGTACGATACAAGTACAACTTTATTTAGGAATCAATAATTGGGAAATCTTGGTTGATTGAATAATAACAGCTGAAATGTAATAAACATTCAGGTTTCTGTGTCGATTTAGAGGATTGTAATACAAGTATAAAAACTTCCAATGCAGTTAGTTGGCGGTCAACTGGGTAGTTCTAGTTGCGCATCTACTGAGGAATTTAGTTGGCGAAATATAGAAAACACATGCGTTCGTTTGGAGTGAGTAGTGAAACCGATTCTTGCGACCAATGCTACCTCAGAATCATTACTGCACTAACAGTGGCGTAGAGCCAGGGGTTTGGGGTCGAAACTTCTCCCGTTTCAAACTCAAATCCCCGTCTTTTTGAAATACCGATTCTACCTCCAATATTTAGTCGCCTATCAATAAAGGTCGTTAGATATATATATATATATATATATAGAGAGAGAGAGAGAGAATCTTCAGAGCCGAGCCACCCAGGACAGGAGCAATTTTCACAATCGATAACTAATAAATAAAAAATAAAATTAACTAACGAACGAAAAGAAAACTAAGACACAGTATCATGTACCAATTCGAAATACACTGCAAATACAATTTAGCGGTAGTTAGAGAAAAGAGAATGAAAACATTGATTTTTAAAAGCACAAGAGTCTAAATTGCAAAGATTAGGGGGCTGCTTATTTCAAACATTGACACCAATAAAACTGATTGAATTTTGTACTAGACTGGTAGAGCGGTGTTGCACAGACAGAGACAAGTTAGAAGAAAATCTGGTATGATGCTGGTGGGTATCTGAAGGTATCTTGAACAGATTATCTAAATATAGTGGCAGTTCACCCTGATGATAGTTATGCATAAATTTCATTACCTCAAATTTGAAAATGTCTTCCACTTTCAATATTCCAACGCTTCGATACATGTTATTACAATTTTCATATCTAGATTTCCGACAGAGAATTCGTATGGCTCGGTTTTGCAAGACTTGCAATTTCTGCAGATGTTTTTTTGCAGCAGGTCCCCAACCACGCAACGATCGTCGATATGGTCATTGTGCTGCGTCGTTGCGATTGTTCAGAACAATGCCGATTTTCAGACTTTGAAGGCTATTTGGGGCGATACTGCGATACTGTTTCCGGGGTGCCGCATATACACAACTAGCGGTCTACAAGCATTTGATACGGTATGAATGTGAGTTCACAAGACGATGACCTGTCCTCAGACGGAATAATATACGGGGGTATACCTGACTCGATGCTTGAGGCGGGAATACGATAATTTATTCCGAAGAGCTCTGCGGGCCCGAATGTAGCTTGAGTGAAAATTCATTCCCTGTCTCATCTACTATTTCAGGCCAAGACAGATCCCATCAAAGGACATAACTGAAAGTGACCTACTGCATTTTATAAGCGCGCGTGTTTACTTTTACGTGGATCCAATGCATTAGGTACCGCGATATTGTGTGCTAATAATCGAATGACGGTGATGACTTATTTCGCTGTATATCGCGATGTCAATAGAACTGGAAATGTGTATTTGGGTGTGGACGGCCTACTGTTTCATAGGGATTATTTGAATGCACTCTCATTCGTTTGTGGAATCTGTAGACCTCTGATAAATCAATAGCAATATCATATTTTATCGGATCGATTGACGTTGCCAAACAATATATTTTTAAGACTAGAATTTTTCATAATATGCAAATAGCTTTCGTCTGATTTAAATATGATTTGCATATTTTATACGTGACTCATTTCTGCCGTTGTGTTTACTCGCTATATCCGATCTGATGTCAATTGTCTTTGTCAACTATCGCCTTAGCGCAAATCAGGGATATAGCATACCTTGGCTGGATTGATTTCTGAGGTCATTATTGATATCTCGTGATTTGTTAATCATTGTGGGCCAAACTGGGGAGAATTTTCATTTGAGAGGCAGTATGTCTACAATTTTGTCTCCGTCTCGTCGTGTTCGAATTATATATTTTCGAACAGTCAAAAGTATAATTACAGTTAAGTAATGAACGAATTCGAGTTTGTGCATTATGAGGGTATGTTGGATGAATATTTGCTTTTTTCATAGAATTAGGTTCGAAGTCACGAGCCTATAGTAAGGTCGGCTAAGGACTGTATACATACTTAGCTTCGTCGCACACAATAAACAATAAGCGAATCAAATGCAAGTCAAATCTCCCGCTCGTGGAATAACATATGTAACCTCATAATATATTTAGTGCGAAATCTTTGCTGCCGGCATAGTGCATCTAGCTAGAAGATGTGCCATTTGCGATCAGTAAGAGAAATATAATTTTATCCTTATTCGTGCCGATATGAGACATCTAGTAGCACATCTCAGCGTTTCCAACAAAGAATTCGTCAACATGTTTCAAGTAAATGGTTTTATTGTAGGATGATAACACTTCTAGCCGATAATCGCAGTTAATAGATTCCGTGCTTGACTATGATCGGATAACGACCTGTAACGATGCCATCGGACAGCATCTCATAAAGACATAAATAATAATTAACAAATCAGCTATCAGTTTTTCATCGTTGATCGTGGTCGATTCATTTAACGGTCTTTCAATCAAACATTATATAGTAGTTAACGCAGTCGATCCTCTAATGCCAAAAAACATCTTTATACTCTGGGAATATTTCATTAGATTTGTGCTTTCATTCGGTTATTTTATACAGCCAACTTTGTCTCTGTCGTATTACCGCGTGTGACATCTGGTCAAACACGTCTCTCACCTTTAAATGACTATGGTCTATTTGTTATCGTAGATCCATCAGCAGCAATGATTTGTGTATGACTTGAGATATCATGTGTTGGTCGGGTCTCGGGTGTCTGCCATAATAATGGATTCTAAAAGAGATTACTCCAAGTCGTCTCGACACCTACTATCTTGTCACCCTATCGCAATCTTGTGGTACTTTGAAATGCTAATAGACTGATACTGATACTGAGATTGCATCTGTAGGACCAATCGATCAAGTAGTCCGGGCGCTCTGTAGTTACGCTATATTTTGCTATAGTTTATCAATTGAACAGCTTCTTTGAGGTACAGAACTTCAATATACAATTGAATAGTATATTCATATTAAAATGAACCCGAATATTTTCGGCTGACACTCGTCAGGGGTAATCGTCAGCAACTAGTAGAGAATTCGAAAGAACAGCGTATATCAACAATCGTAACACAAAATATGACGTCACCAGCACGAAATGTCGAATACGAGAGCGTTCAATGTGCTATTTTTAGATGATACACGAACTCTTTTTGTTGACACAGCAGTAGTTATATAGATCGCTCGTGAGCGGCTATTGTGGCTTATGGGCCCGCTCGACCGGTGCCGCGAAAACTCGTGTTGAACCGGTGACCCTTTTGACCCCCCCTTCCGCTCGACCGGTGCCTGGGTTGGTATAGGCATCTCTCGACCGGTAACCCTTTTCGGTATATGAATCGCTCAACCGGTGCTAGTATAGCCATCTCTCGACCGGTAACCCTTTTCGGTATATGGATCGCTCAACCGGTGCTAGTATAGCCATCTCTCGACCGGTAACCCTTTTCGGTATATGAA
>ATSW01009452.1:0-14041 GCA_000444245.1 Botryllus schlosseri
AATTTATGGTTTTGCTGAAAATACTGCTGGAGATGAACTTTATACTGTGAAACGAGCCATACTCGTATACAGACATTTGCCCTTCTCGTGCTGGCGAGAATGAATTCTGATTTGATATGAAGTTAAGTAGGTTTTTGTTTGATTTCATTCTGAATCGCANTCTNANGCAATTTCCAAGTTGTTGCTAAGTCAATCATTTTAATTGTAATCCACTTAAAAAAAACTAGATATCATTCTAAATTCTAATTTTAATTTATTTGTAAAATATTGTAGTCGTTATCAACTGTAGTCGATACATACGGGCAACGTGATTGAGAAACAATTATAATCGGGCTTCGGTGGCATTTTATGACTCAACAATCGTCCCACACCAAAATTGCTAATTCCACAATGATGCAAAGGTGATATTAAATATGGAAATAGGTGGGGTTGCATTTAAAACAAACGGTGTTTTAAAACACTTTGTTTCAAACATGTTTTAAATAGTGTTTTGAAAAAAGGCTTTTAAAAAATTTGTGTTTTTTAAGTTGTAAAAGTATGCCATAAATGTGTAAATACTTTACAAAAAACATGTTGTATGAGCCTACGGACAATTTCCACCCGATTTAAACGACGTATATTGATATGGGATGGTTGGAAGTGGAACCCACAAAATAGTCGGTTCAACAGCAATAGTACATATATTTCGTCAAAGGAGCTATTTTTATCCTATATTTTCAATTGTCAATGCCAATCCACTATGACGTCACAATTGAATATTCGTGACGACATGGCTTAAAAAGACGTAAAAAACAATAAAAACATTTTTTAAATGAGGGCCTTGTTTTTGTTTTCAATTGATTTTTGTTTTACATGAAGCCCTAGAAATAGGTAGATAATATCGACATTACAAGTATACCTGTCACGTATTCACCGTCAAATATGCTTTACAAGAATTGTAGAAACTCATCTTTTCCTCCTTTCCTAGATGCACTTGCAAGCCGGCGTACACGGGTAAAAGATGCGAAAAGCTGATTGACCAATGCTCTTCAGAACCTTGCTACAATGGCGGTACGTCAGTAGCAGACGTAGACGTATGCAGTCTCTGTCTATGACATTTGCGCATAAATTATTATCAGGGCTAGGCACAATCATTCGAGTAATTGAATCGGAAAAATTCTGAAGATCCCAGTCGATAAGAGAGAGACCAATTTTCCGAGTACTGAAATGATACGCTTCTTGTCACCAGGAGTTAATACAGAAGAGAATTCTTGTTTCAATACTATTTCCAATTTCGGAAGCTTTGAAACCTTGATTGGTCGTATCGCAGCATACGAAACGTCTATTATAAAGCTACGCGCGTTAGTGCAAATGTGCAATGACATATACGTGAAGACGTTACCAACCCACAGTATTGTCACAAAGTACAATGAAATGGGTATGGTTGAAATATCAAATGTTCCCTAATGTGAAGTTGAACTGGCATTATCTTCTTTGTGATCGCATAATGTTTGAGCTTTCCCATTGTCCACACTGACATGACGTCATAATGAGTAATACGCGACTATACACCTAACATTCGATTCGGAATCAAATCGAAGTTTTGGGGTCGTGAAACCACATGCTAAAGTGACGCATGCTGGTCAGCCGTTTTTCATCGTGTCTCATGCTCGCGTGTCGCGTAACCATCTTAACTGCGTACATGGCCAAGTTTGGTTGGGTATTCGTCTTGAATATCTTCGGCAAATTTGGTCCCCTCTTTCATTCTGTCATCTCTGATAGGTACGTGTCTCGAGACTGACGACGGCTACCTCTGTAATTGCCTCGACGGCTTCACTGGACAGGACTGTCAGTTGCGTTATTGTTTCGACGGATCGACGTGCGAACGCTTTCAGACATGCTACTTCATCACGGGTACTCCGAACTGCACTTGCAGCGACATGCCGGTGACTACGGGAAGCTGCATAACGGTATTTACGAGTATTGAGCCCTTACCCAAAGTTTGGCAACTAGAAAATTTCAGCTTTTCAAAATTACACTTGCATTAGAATTTCTGAATTCGCAAAAAAACTTGGAACTTGAATTAAATTCTTAATGAGAAAGAATTACAACAAAAATCAAGTTCAGTTCACATGAAATCACAGTTGATTCTTTTAAGCATGCCAATGGCCAATGTCTGTACACCAAGCCTGGCTCGTTTCGCACGATACAGTTTTTCTATCGCATTTTCAGGAATGTCAGAAATTAGATTAGTATAATAAGCATGGAAATATTTCACAAATCACATTGGAAACAGATTCCTATCATACTCGCTCCGAGTAGTCCAATTAGGTTAGGCCTACTAAAATTATCCTGTCGTTCAAGTCTGCTGCTGCCACCCTCGGAACTCTAACTCACTCTCTCATTTGGCTGCATCGAGAAGTGGATCACTGTTGAACATTATATTTCAGGTCATATCGCCGCCTGAGCGAGAACCACGTAAGTCTGTTCTGATATTTTGTCGCTAGTTTAGTTGATTAAAAATGATTCACGAGTAGGGCTGGGTAAAATCGAGTACATACGTGATCCGATTACGAATCGAGCAATAAGCTTCGAGTCGAGTATTGCTCATTATAACGGCGTACGAGTGTGGATGATTTGATAAGTTCGACTATGTAACTTATTTGCGACTACAATTTGATGAAAGTTCTGCCCTAAATGAAAGATAATTTGGTATTGTTTCGGCCATACTTATTTCTTTGCACTTTGTGACGATACAACCAATTTGATAATATGATTCTAAATGAATAGGGGCGTATTATTTTAGTAAATTCAATCTCTGACTACTCGACTGGAATCATTACAATTTATGCTTGAATCGGACTCGAACAGTTCGGTCATTGTGCCCAGCCCTTGTGGGTCGTACGCAGACTTGAGCGCTAGAAACAGCATGTTACTGCCAGCTTTGATTTCAGTGATCAAAAATGAGCACGAACCAGATTTCTATTCGCGAAGAGTCCACAATATCGTTGCCGGTCGCGCACAGGTTAAGAATAAGTATGTCTACAACAGGGATGGGTTGCTGTTCTTCAACGCGAATGGTGCTTACCCCACGAAAAATGTTTTAAAGAGGATTAGGCGAAGTATAGCTGTCGGGCAGAGGATAAAAGAGGATCGAAAGTCCAAAGCTTTACAGACTTTTCAACCCCCTGACAGAATTGATACCATACGGATTAGACGTAAACGTAACGCAGAGCGATGTGAAGCTATATCACAAGACACACGATGTCACGAAGTTTTGTCTATGTACGACTCGTATACGCACGTAGCCCTACCGAACAGAGGTTTTGACGGTACGAACTACGATTCGCAGCAGAGCGCAAATGGCGCTATCAATTTCTTTCACTCAGTTCCGTGCGATCCGATGTTTCCATTTTTCGTGTGCGCTTCCATTCTCCCGAGCTGCATAATAAACACTGTACAAGCCTTGTTGCCGAGTAGGAGTTTCTGCACGGCCATGCAGGCAAGTTGCACGTTGTCCGTGTGGAACATTGGTTCGGGTAGAACAGACTTTACTAAATACTTCCCCTGCTCACAATATCCGGTGTCAGGCGTTGAAAGACCAGCATTGAGAACCACTACAGAACAATCGACAACGATTCTTGCTGTTCAGACCACAGCAGACTTGAGCGACACTACGACCAGAGTGTTATCAGTCGAGTTAACCTCGGGAATAACTCCACAAACCGATGGTAATGTCTCAGATACCACAGCCGTGGCCAGGACTGCTACGCCTGTATCAACAGCAACTACCATGCAAGGCGAAATATCAACAATTTCATCAAATGGCGACTACACCCGTTTATCCAACTTTACAACAGGAGACATTATCGACACTTCCATGAAAGTTTCATCATCCGAGGTAGCCTCGGCAATAACTCCACAAATTGCCGGCAATTTCTTAGAAATCACAACCGTAGTATCCACAGCCGCCGCGATACGACACAAAAGATCAACAGCGTCATCAAACCGCGACTTCACCAATTTATCTGACTTCACAACAGCTGTAACAGACGCATTTGAGGACTCAACGTCATTACCTTTTGTGGCAGACACTTCTAACAGTATAACTCCGCACACTACTGACGAAATAGTTATGTCATTCGCTCTGGTTACTGATGATTTGTCTGCGGCTATGAGTACATCGTCCGACTCTGTATTATCAAATCCTACTTTTAACAGTGTCACTACAGAGTCGTTGGCAACTGCGCAGTTAGTGACTGAACTGTCAACAGATTATGGATTATCACTCGATGAATCCACGACAGAAGCGGGTTTATCTGAGATAACTGCGCTTTCGGAAATTGACTCGACTTTCTACGTTATCCCAGACAATGTAACGATTGAAAACATCACTTCGGCGTTGCTTTCGACTGCCGAGACTACACTGAACTTTACAGACACTGATTTTACATTTGATAGCACAGCATTTGAGACTGAAAACTCCGTCACATCAACAACAGTTGGTAGTACAGAGTCGAGGTCTTTATTATCAGACAATACTCCGAACATCGACGTCACAGACACATTGACAAGTGCGCAATTAGTGGACGGCGTGGCTACTACATCCCCGCTAGAAAATAAATCGTCACTCGACGAACCCACGACACAAGCTGATATATCGGAGACAGATACGATTTCGGACATTGAGACGACTTTATATGTTGTCACGGAGAATGTAACGGCCGAAAACACGACCTCAGCTTCACTTTTGACTGCCGAGACTAGACTAAACTCTAACGGCACCGATGCAATATTTGGTAGCACAGCCAGTGAGTCCAGAGACTCAGATTTGGACACAGTATCGACAACATTCGTTAATGGAGTTGAAATCAGGACGGAGGCTTCGACAGACACTACCACAACAACCAGTACTGTTTCAAACGGGCCCACACGATGGTATGGGACGGAAATATTGGAAACTACTATCTCACCTGCAGAAAATCATGCAACATCAGGAAATGATGGCTCGAACGCTACGCTGGACATCGCAACTTCCAATCGTATCGACGGTTCGTCTGCAGAGACAGCGCGTGTGCTGGATACGTCTCGACCATCTGACACAGTCTTTGAAACTACAGATGAAGTAGAACCAGAAGAAATTGCGTCGACAACTCTCAGTTCGCTGTCGATATTTTTTCAGGACTCCACGGTGGTTGTACCTTCAGATAACGCGACGTTTGAGAAGAAAACGTCTCGTGGCAGTACAGGATTGGCTGAAAACATCAATTTTGTAGGTGCGACTACAGAACTTCAAAACGGCGCTTTCTCAACAACCGCAACCGTTGGATATCTTGCCGCGACTGAAGACCGAACAAGTGTTATTTGGAATGAAACGGAAGGCACGAAAAACTATCAGAGCGAGACGCCCAGCACAACTTTGAACGCATCGACGAGTGAACCTCGAACTACTTCGTCGAATGCCGATGTCGGAACTGGGAGTAGTTCGCAGGCAGGCGACGGAAGAACCGAGTTCAATTCCAGTAATTACATCGTCGAGACATCGCCACAAACGCAATTCGATCAGACAACGGCGAAGGACTTCGAAGATATTCTAGCATTCGAAACTGCCACAGAGCTGACCGCGCGACCACATCAAACTGGAGGGTTGCATCGAGTCACATCAGTCCCCACTGCGCACGAATCGTTTTCTGAATCAAATATTTTTAAAGCCGTTACAACAGAGAAGCTGTTTCACACCAAAGAATATGATGGGAGTGATTCTAGTTCAGAGTCTTCCTTATTAAACGCTACCACGGCTGCGGCTCCAATTACGACAAACACAGCATTTAATCTTCTTTCGGTGACAGGTTACCCTGCCCTGGAAGCTACGCAAGGCGATTGGACCACTGAAGAGGACATTCTCGTCTCAACCGCCCATAACACAGCTCTGGTTCAAACCACAACAGTAGATTCACCAACCGAATCGATCGTTACAAATACTTTCATGGACAGAACGCCGAGCTCCACGTCTGTAATTGCCCAGTATAACCAGACAGAAAATCTTTCCCCTGAAGTAGCTGCAACTACAGCGACACTCAATATATCAACAGAAGAGATGACTCTAGCTCTGTCAAGCGATTCTGAAACTCAAACGGGTTCCCCATCAGGGCACCCAACCGACAGTGACGCTGACTCCAACAACAATGCAATTTACGAGACGCCACATTATACGGAAAGACCCGCGAGCTCAACGATTAATTCTACGTTTGGCTCACCAAATGCAGCAGGTTCTACGGCGAAGGGAGGTTATGTTACTCAATTCATAACTACAGGTAATAATCAACCAGACAGAACACCAACTGTTCAGCCAAGGACAATCGCTCTCAATACCACTATCTCGTTGGAACCGGTCAGAAATCCGGAGACATCTTCGTGGGGAAGCTCCACGCAACTTGATCGATTGATAGAAGCTGTTCCAATACCCACTGATCAACCGAAGACGGTCGCTCTCGAAACTACTGTTTCGGTGGAGCCGATCAGCAATTCAGGAACATCGGCTCCATCGGAAAGTTTCACGCAAATTGATCGGTCTGTAGAACCTGCTTCAAGACCGACTCTTCAGCCAAGAACGACAGCTCGACACACTACTATCTTGCTAGAACCAGTCAACAAGCGGAACTCATCAGCTTCATTAGAAAGTTTAACGCAACTGAATCGATCAATAAAAGCTGCTTCAATGCCCACTGCTCAGCCATCGACAGTCGACATCTCTGTAGAACCAGTCAGTAATCCAAACGCATCAGCTCCGTTTGGAAGCTTGAAACAACTCGACAGAACAGTAGAAGCTACAGAAGCTGTTTCTATACCAACTGAACAGTCAACCATGGTCGCTCTCAACAGAAGTATCTCTATAGAACCTGTCAGCAATCTTAACACATCAGCTCCATTAGAAAGCTTCAAGCAGGTCGATCGAACAGTAGAAGCTACAGAAACTATCTCAATACCCACTGTTCAGTCAACGATGATGGCTCTGAATAGAGCTATCTCGTTGGAAACAGTGAGCGATCTGTACACATCAGCTCCATTAGGAAGCTTAACGGAACTTGAACAAATAGAAGCTACTTCCACACCCTCTGACACCGACAGGGCCAAAGTTCAATCAACAAGAACACCGCCGATTGAATTATTCGTGAGCTCGACTTTGTCAACTGAACCGAACATAAGCTTGGCGTCGACGTCAGGCAAGATGTCGCATCTCAATAACTCATATTCATCATCAACAAACGAAACTACATCAACCAATCCTGTTCACGATTCTTCAATTTTGTCTGCGAGTGCGGCCGCTACAATTGGAACGACAGGAATTCCGACCCTCGCCGAACTCTACTCCACAATACTGACTTCGTGGCAATGGTCAACACTCCTGCCTACAAACGAGACTTTGGAAACTACTACTACTCGGTCAAAAATCACTTCAGAAATATCTTCCACGAGCCACATCATCATCGGTCTGGCATCGAGTGATAACGAAGGTAGGTCTTCTTGCTTTGTCGAAACGAATCAGTTTAATCGTGGCAATTCGTGATGATTATTTTGTGATTGGTTATATATGTATATAAAGTAATGAGGTGGCCTACACTGTAAACAAAGTGGCGGAAAATAGGGTATATTAGGTAAACAGCGCTTTCATGTACCAAATTGTGCTTTATCGCCAATATCCATTCATAGAGGCACGAACAAACTATGATTCGATTTTTCCACCCCAATCAAATGTTTGGTCCTGACGAGAAGCGACGAATGACTAAATAATATGAAAGCAGTATGGAAAAGATCCGTAATGCCTGGATCACTGGAAATGTTTCAATTCAAAATTTGAAAACTTTGATTGGGTTTCGTGTTTCGGCATCTTTTGCTATCTTCTTCCCTTGCATGCTTTAATCTGTTTGCGCATGACCACACGTAACTCCTTTTAATCCTCCTTCCAGAGCGTTTCCACTTCTTCTTTGTGAGAGGCTCGTCGAGGATTGTTGATCGCCGAATGGAAATCTGGTTCGAAGTATATAATTGATGACAGTTTGTAGACAGGTTGAGGTTTAGATGGAGACAGGTCGAAGATGAGGTTAGTTTTGAAACGACGGTGAGTATCTTTTTAACTTCTCCAGCATATTTAATAAAACGCATTTGGTTTGTTGTCACTGTTTTCTATGTCATGTATTTTCGATTCTATTCATTTGCGACTATACGTGATATAACAACATGAAAAAAACATGTGTGAAGTAACAACCTGTCTATTTTCTTCAAAACAGATATACAATACGAGACAACCAACAATAACAACAACAACAACAACGGAACTTCTAATTGGGAGCAAACCACAATCATTTCGCATGACCTTTCATATCAATTTTCAGATAACGATAAACAAACATACAATCCCACATCATCGCTGGGCTCTGGCGGTGGAGTTGGAGACTTAAATCCGGGCGATAGGTCAGCGAGAACACATATTAACCCCAAACTATCTACATTAGTATCAAGTCCAACATATAATCATTCTCATACGATTCACGATGAGGATACACTCTCTCCGACCCAATCACCAATAATTTCTTCAGTAAATCACGTTAACTCTGCAATTGCGGAAAGTTCATCATTAACAAAATCATCAACTTTACCTCCTAAATCATTTCATATATCATCTTCCACATTATCTCCGAGCATTACGTTCATGACCAGAATTCATGAAACGGTATCGACCTCTGACGACACGAATCAGAGGATTGAAGCAACTCCTACGGATCTCAATTTGATGATTTGGGGAAGTGGAGACATTTCTGATGATGTTGCAACCACAAAATCCGGTGCGATCGTAACTGAATTCCATTTTCGAAGCTTTCGACCGACTTGTGCTTTGTGGAATGAGGACTCGACAATGTCTAGTCCCGATCCTCTCCCAATCAGCATTACACCTGAACAGAGAACTCACGATCAAGTCTACGATTCCTCTACATCTAAGAGTTACCTCGAAAGTTTCCCTGTGATTTCAGAATCATATCAGTTCAAATCAACCGTTTCTAATGAAGTTGAATCCTTCAGTGAAACATCCAATCAAAGTCTCATTGGTAAAAAATCATATTCATTGTCACGGGGCCGCCATCAATTTCAAACTCCACATAATATCACTGAGACGACTCTCCCTGCTGTCAACTCGAATCCGAAACGTACGTGGCCACAGACGGTTCACACGACACCGAATGAGATTGGCGTAACAGGATTTGATATGACTACATATTATGGAGATGAAACTCACACGACTAGCTCGCCATTTAAGACACCGAGCTCTTCACCTACAAACCGGGACGTAAGATATTCTTCTGAATCGACGGGAGAAATTGAGGAAGCTACTGAACTCAAAGGCAACCAAGAAGTTCTCAAACCTGCAGAAACTGTGACTATTCGTGGACATCCAGTACAAGAACCAACCGGCTATACGCCAAGAACACGCGACACTAGTGCGTCGGAAGAAGACTTGTCATGGAATGCGAGTCCTGACAGTCGACAGAGACCAACTATAGACTATGGGAGCAAAGAATCAATCACGTTCGGACCTACCACTACGATTGGTCATGAAATTAGTGACATTGAGCACGCTACGTCAGCAAATGGCTACGTAAATACAGTTCCGCCCGTTGGTAAGAGGAAATGGTCTTAATCCGACGCATGAAGTCCCGACTTTTTACGAGATTATGAATTTGTTGTCAAAAACATCCCGCGTAAATGAGAATGTTTTTGGAAGACTGTATACAGAGATATAAACCGATTAATGCATTCCTAGCTACTCTTCAAAACATAACAGCACGAAATGAGACACGACCCTTGTTACACTGCAAATCCAAATGGTGGCGTTTTCCTCCAAACAAGTTGCTTCACACTTTTCACCATATAAGTGGTATACTATCCCTCTCTCGAATATGACGGAAATGCTTTGCACCCTAACCTTTCAGCCCAAGCCTACCCATATCACCGCGCTATGCAATACCGGATAATGCTAATACTTCTAAAACACACACACAAATACACTTTTCAATGCATTTAATGCAGCTTAGCTCAACGCGAACTAATTGCAGCTCGAACAGAAGTCAGGTAACCACTAGTATTAGTGATTTGGTGCCTAATGGCAGGGTTGCCAAGAGGTTGACAAGGTTCTAAGATTTGTCATTATTTTGTAGGGCGATGTCTTATAAAACTAATGTTTCTTAGATTTGTCCTTATTTTTTACTGGTTTCCTAATTTCGTATTTGTTTTTGGAATTAAGGCCGTGATTAGAACTGGACAAACGTGATGACCATTTTCGGGACAGGCTACATTAGGATCGGGCGATGATGTCGACCTTTTTTAGTCATCAGTTTACCAATTTCTCGGTGGAAGTACTTTGGTTTTGGGTCCATGTTGATGCCAACACTGCCTGCACCAACACTATTCACAAGCGTAAATCGACCTCGGCTACTCAAATGCATACCTCACGTACTGTTGCACATGCACAGCATCTTGCGCTCAATCGCCGCGTGTCTGCTCGGTTTACTTGCCGCTGAAAATCAAAGGCGTACCGGCATACTGTTAAGAAGGCTGTAACTCGGGCTGGGGGAATCGAGTTCCTGGGTGATTCGATTCTGAATCGACTATTCGCTATAACGCCACAACAGTACGAATGCTGAGGAAAATAATGTATTTTACGATACCACAAAGAATATAAAATATAACTACACATCATTGAAGATTATTTCGTATTTTTCGGCCAAACCTATTTCATTGCAATTAGTGACAATGCTGTGGGTTGATCACGACTTCACAGATATGTCATTTCCACTAACGTGCATACTGCATAGCCTTGTACTACAGGTTTCGTACGCTGCGATACGACGAATCTAAGTTAACGTCCTTCCACAGTGGAAAATAGTATCGAAACTGTAATTCTCGTAGGTAAATTAACTCCAATAGTGGAGCTGATGGTATGATATCGGTAGTCGAAAAACATCATCTCTCACTGTAATTGACTCGAATATTAAAATTAATACTCGATTTAGATTCGAATACTCAAATGACAGTGCCCAGTCTTATGTAANATCGCAGAGTATATTNTGTACAAAAATCCATCTTTCACTATTTATTTTCCAAGCTGCAAAAAAACCTAGCATATCTATGTTTCTAACTCAATCCACGTCAACAGTTTGCCGACAAAGTCTCACAATCGACGACGAAATCGGTGATATCCTGTGGCGGGAAACCCAAGCGGGGGAAATAGCGATATCTCCATGTCCATCACCGAGTAATAAAAATGCCACTCGCGAATGGTAACATATGATGTTCTATAAAATATTAGTGCACTCTGTAAAGTGGTTGAATTTTCAGCGACCGGAGCATATGGTTAGAGCCGAACACTGTCGACTGTGACAGGTTGGCTGCAAGCAGTGTGCAGTTACTCACGCTCACCCGAGGATCGGTGACAGCAGGTCAGTGAACGTAGCTACTTCCCTGTACTCATAGGGTTGTCCATAATTTGGAAAATCTTACGANTCCTCCGTTGTAATGTCTTATTCTATAGATTATTGAAAAAAAACGACACTGAGCATGAAAGAAGCTCACAGAAAGGCCGTTAAGATTTCGTACAAAGCGTTTGAAAGTAGCTGCCTAAGAATGGGCGTGCCACCGACCATAGAACGGCGAGAAGACTAGCAATCACGAAACCACGGTTCTTGATTGGCTAATCGGCTATGCTTCAATGACCACGACAGCAGCAGCTTTCTGTGTACGTGATCAAGAAGTCTGCTACCGGCGGCGATTCTGAAACCGCATTGTATGTAGGTTGACAGATAATGATTTAGGATTGATTCAGGGTATGTTGGAGTACGAAATACATGATGAACAAACAACAGCTGCTTCACAAAAACGTCTAAAGCATGACCGCTTTATTGTGAAGGGAACCGCCGTAGCCTATATGCCTGGTTTTCAACGAGAGAAAGCATAGGCGCTTATGCAAGTAGCGACGGATTCCTAGTTTCAGAAAGAATATATCAATATTGAATACAAAGATAAAGCTTAACAATGACACTATAATTTGCGTGATCTTGTTGGGCTCAGGTCGTAGTACATAGTTGGAGTTTTGAAAGCTCTAAGGATCGGCTGAGTCAGCGGGTTATGCTTGGCACTTGTCAGATGCTTGCATCAAAATGTATTCACTTGCAAGTGTTGTCAAAGTCGTTGATGATGACGCAGAAAAGAGGTGTAAAAGTAAGCACATACTATGCTGGACATCATACGTCAAAGTCCTTGATATCGCGCAGAAAAGGTGTGTAAAAGTAGGCACAGACAATGCTGCATAGTGCATAGCATCCAGCATAGTTTGTACATCATATCAAGCATAGTCTGTGCTTGCATTTAAACATCGTTTATGCGGCATCATTAGGGACTTTGAAAACACTTACAAGTGAATTCAATTTGCTGTAAACATCTGACAGGTGCCAAGCCTAAGCGACGTTTGATTCAGCCGATCGCTAGAGCATTCAAAACTTCAATTATGTACTACCACCTAAGCCCAATAAGATCACACAAATTGTAGTGTCATTGTTAAGCTTTATCTTTGTATACAATAATGATATAGCCTTTCTGAAACTAGGAATCCGTCGCTATTTGCATAAGCGCCTATGCTTTCCCTCGTTGAAAACAAGGCATATAGGCTACGGCGGTTTCCTTCACAATAAAGCGGTCGCGCTTTAGACGTTTTTGTGAAGCAGCTGTTGTTGTTCATCATGTATTTCGTACCTCAACATACCCTGAATCAATCCTAAATCATTATCTGTCAACCTACATACAATGCGCTTTCAGAATCGCCGCCGGTAGCAGACTCATTGATCACCTACACAGCAAGCTGCTGCTATCGTGGTCATTGAAGCATAGCCGATTAGCCAATCAAGAACCGTGGTTTCGTGATTGCTAGTCTTCTCGCCGTTCTATGGTCGGTGGCACGCCCATTCTTCGGCAGCTACTTTCAAACGCTTTGTACGAAATATTAACGGCCTTCCTGTGAGCTTCTTTCAGGCTCAGTGTCGTTTTTTATCAATAATCTATAGAATAAGACATTACAACGGAGGATTCGTAAGATTTTACAAATTATGGACAACCCTACTGTACTGTTCCACTGAACGTTTATTAATTCATTCTAATTCTAATCTATACCTTGAAAAAGCTGGAAATGTGGAATTGTCCCAATCTACATTGTGATGTCTTTATCACAGAAAACGCCTCTGAAGTGGCGAATCAAATCCTCAACATCACAGGCAACGATGTCGCTCAACTGATGTCTTACGACATCGCGAACATCGCTGGCTTGCTTAGCGACGTGGTGGAGGCGACGGGAAATGTTTTGGACTTGAGCATCAGTAGAAATATATTTGGAGCGATCAGCAATATTATCGACGTTCCCGCCGAGCAGCTGAAGTCTGCTTCAAGAGATTTCTCGACAAATTCAAGGTGATCACTTCAGGATTCCAGTTCATTTGTAGCCTCTTTTATTGTTAGTAACAAAATTGCTGACATTGTGTATGTTTTGAGACAGCAGACAGCTGTCACATACTTGGACATATGAGCATGTTACCAGACCAGAATTGCCGTCACACTTTTTTGTCAAATTAGATTAGGAGTGGAACTAATGTATCCACAAAAACTTGGGAACTGAATTGAAATTAGATTAGGAAAGAAATACAACAAAAACCAAGCTTATTTCATATCAAATCAATCTCATGAACATGATAATAGAAAATGACTGTACAGTGTACACCAAGCATGTCTTCTTTCGCATTATACAGTTCCCATGTATCATATCCAGGAAAAACAGAAATTAGATTATAATGAAAATGAGAGCATGGAAACATTTCACAAATTAAATTAGAATTTTATAACCGGCATTTCCCTCCAATTAGTCAAATTGGACAACTAGAAGTATCTAGTCCGTAAAATTTTCAAAGTGACTCATCTAGTCAAGTCAAGTTATTAAAATAATTAATAAAATAGCGTTATGGGGGTT
>ATSW01009454.1:0-13929 GCA_000444245.1 Botryllus schlosseri
CGTTGGGGCCACAGAGAGTTAAAGGCAACGACGGGCAAAAAGGAGCGTCCGGCCAGGATGGATTGCGCGGAGTTAAAGGGGATTCGGGGTCTAAAGGAGAAAAAGGTGCCGAAGGGTCAACGGGAACGAAAGGTTCATTAGGATCCAAAGGACAAAAAGGAGAGACGGGCGCGATTGGGCAGCCGGGATCAAACGGTAGAATTGGAACTTCGGGCAGTCCCGGTCCGAAAGGCGAGAAAGGCCAACGTGGAGCAACTGGATCAAACGGGCCCAAAGGTCAAAAAGGCGAATGCGGTAATCAATGTTTCCTCTAATTTTTCACAAGTCTGCGCGCACTCACCAACTCACTGCGCGGTCCCTTGGACAACAGTGCGTAATGACTAAAAAAATGGTCTTCACTTCTGCTTTCTTGCGTGTGGCACATATTTTTCTGTGCGCGACGACTTTGTCAGCAGTGCAGCTTAGAGGGCACATTGGCAGTACTTCTGGATCGGGTAAAGGTACGGCGATAGAGGTATAGAAAACAGTTTGAGAGAGGACTATCAGCAATTGAGACGGTTTATTCCAATAATTCCCGAATCTTTTAGCTTAACGCCTCTTATCAAGTTCGGCGTATCGTCATTGTCCCTTAATACTGAACGCCCTCATAGTAACGAAGTACTTCGGATTTTTCGTAACACTGAAGCATGTTTCATCGCCTCGTGTTCAAGTACTTTTGTTCGTATACAACGTCTAATTCAACAGGTTTTTGATACTGAAACACCAACACTAAATACCTGAGTAAACATCGTCGATTGAACCCCGGTACTTTACCCTGACCTACCAGCGTGGTTCGACGCAGCTCATTAATATTACCGGCTGACAGCTATCTACAATTCTTCTGCTGCCTTTATCGCGTCGACAAAGTTCAACAGTGACGAAACACGTCCTAGAATCGTCGCAACATAACGCCAACGTCAACGCCAACGTCGCGATGGTGCGCGATTTCGATAAAAGATAGATAGATGGTATGGTAGAATGAAATGGTGCAGCTCCTGAAAATTGTTAAGTGGCAGTTTGAATAAAGTGGCTTCCGCGACAAATAGCTGCTGCCAAATTGTTCTTCACACCACCAACGTTCATTTGAGACCACATCATATTTATTGCGCATTGCACTTGAATAGTGTCAAGTTGTAAACTAGGGCTTGGGATGCACTTCAACAAAGCTGCAAAGGATTCACATGTGTAATGTTAAGAAAATTTTCCCGACTTCGCCCTTTTCATCACTCGTGGGTTGGGATGAGTTGAGCATTGAGCTGCATTTCTATCAACATCCGTAGATTATCAAATGATGGTCGACATTTTTCAAATTTTTTTCTATTTATTTAGAACGATTTATTAAGTTTACCTAATATGACGATGCTGATTCCGAATTTGCCGTCAGAATTCCCTCATCACGTCACAATTTTTCGCAAAAATCGTATAAAACTTTAACTAAAAAACGGCTGTATTAAGGGCGCTTATGCCCGTTTCGGTTCGCATATGATACGAAACTCATCCTACAAAGTTCTCAACTTAATTTATTGTATTTGAGGTAGTATTAGCTTAAACTAAACCCACCAAATAATCAAGATCCTCAGTATTTCCAAGAAATTTAGATGCAACTTCAATGACAGAGGGTAATGTATATTTTTCCAAATCCACCTTCCCAATAAGAAATAGTGATTTTGGTGAGTGTTCTGATTTCAGGTCCTACAAATACACTCTCTACTGTATTAACTCACGTTTGAAAACCTTTCGTGAATGTATTTAGTACATGCACTTTCTTTGATCAGAGCCGTTAAAAACATTTTCATGAGATTCCGTTCAATACATAATGATGGAAATACAACATTAGATCTGTCGATAAGAGTAGGCTCTGAAATATTTAAAGCCCGGTGTAAGATACTCCCTCATCGGCCACTTACGTTTAATTCAGTGATTTTAACTGTCCCATTCACACATAAAACAAGGATATTTTGCAGTTTTAGACAGTTGAACCAGTAGCACATTTATGAGTTCAACGGATACTTTACACGTTTGAGTACTATATTCCCAATTTGACATCAAAAGTTCCATATTCTCGTAAGATTACTTGATGCCGGTAGTATCAGCTATAGGGATAGAAGCACATTGATCTGTATTGTGCGACAAAACAGCTTTTAGGCTTGGTGCTTGGTGAAGGCAATGAAATTGTGACATCTGGTCCGTGAGGAATCAGTCGTATTGCGCAAGTCAAATCGGATATTGATTTTCATGATGATTTTTGACATTGAATCCCCCCCTCCAAAAAAAACGAGCACAAGTAACAATCTATCCCATGTCCACGTGGCTCTCTCCAAACCATTAGCACGCCAAATGCCTAATTTTTTTTAAAGGCTTCACAGCCTCAATGTCGCTTTATTTTTCATTCAGTGTGCTGTGAATTCCTCATCTTTACATCGCCTAGGCCCAGGTGGGTGTTTGATTTCCAAGACTACTCCAAGTCGTTTAGACGCCTTCCTATCTTTTCATTGTATCGCAGTCTTGTGATGTTTTGAAAGGAAGAAAATATTATGAGATTGATATTGATATCAAAATCTAGGCCTAGAATACATACTTTTTTACATGCTTATAAAAAATTACTTTTACTTCTACTTGAGTGGAAATTTACGCCGTTACTTCTACTTCTACTTGAGTACCTATGGTAAGTACTTTGACCACTCCTGATGACGTCACAATGGTTATAGCTATGACCCAACAGCAAGAACAGAACAGGCTGTTTTTAGCACTAAAATGCACAATTTTAAATCACAGATTATAAAAAATCGTGACGTGATAGGAAAAAAACGACTTCATATTCGTAATCAGCGTACGAAAATTGACTAGGAAGTCATCATTTTGGCAAAAAAACAAAAATCATGTCGACCAGTGTAATTGACTGGAGGTTTGAACATTTTCTTTTCTCTACCGCTCCTTTCATGCGAGTTCGCCCAAAAATCCCTCCAAGGGCGATATCGTCCATCCCGGAAACCACTGATGAAGCCCATGTCTGTTCGATCTACATGCACAGTTGCGAGAAATAAGCTAGTAGTTACAGTTACTATTTAAAATAGGCAGCATCGACACGCCATTGTGTGAATTATGCGTCGTATACGAAACGTGGATCACTTCCTCCTTGCATACCCATAATACGATTGGCACCGAGCATATTTGATTGATTTCTGCTTGAGCTTGAAAGTTGAGTTCACCACAGACACCCTTCTCGTACGGCCAGAACTTCTATCGCCTCTCGTTGAGTTCNTCCTGGCCAGCAATGAGTTGATTTAAGCAATGTTTTTTAGGTACAACATTGGCGACATGTATTACGAAATTTTTGTCGTGGCGCAACAGACCGATAAGGTGATAAGGGCCACAATGTCCCATTTTTACAAATAATATTAATATTATTATTAATAATTTGTAATATAATAAATCCGTCGCTGCAATCAATGTAACATCACTGTAAACCGAGCTCCTAATTATAGGTACAATGTGTCAAATATATAAGGTTCAAAATAAAGCAAATGTTTTTTGTAATATGATAAATGTTTGAGACAATACTAAACTATGTGGCTGTAGTATTTACGAAATATCGTCAAGAGGTCACGTTTTATACAGTAACGCAGTAAGCCATTTGCTAAAGGTAACGTGGTTATGATGCTGTCTGCATTGTGTGTCCCGAAGTTAAATTAACATAGACTCTAAAAAACTTTGAACATATCGCTCCTCGCAGCTACAAATTTTCATTCTGTTATAACAATCGCGGCACAACCGACCTTTATCGCTTTCGAAAAATTGCATTTCGGTGATGACAAGCGTATACAATCTCTTTAAAATGATTCTGAAGCATGTGTGCTAGCATTGTTTCGAAATATAATATATTATCTTCCATGTCGTCGGTCACTATGTAATCCAATGGTTCGGGAGCGAAAATAACAAAGAGACGAACTGTTATATTTAGCCAATCAACACGAAATGCACGGGAAAAACGGGTTGTTCTGGCTCTGCCTCGAACGTATACTAGTAAAAGTAAATTCCCTCCAATTATACGTGTAGTAGAGTACGGGTGTCAAAAAAATTACCCTTATTCAGTCAATTCACCAGTGATCAGAGATTCAGAGTTAAGTTGTATAAAATTTCCCGTTTATATTCTTTTCTTCGGCTCCGAAAATATGGTAGGCGAAAATGTGCGTCGAGCTGGATAAGGAGGCGATGATTCGAAAAAGGTTGGGAACCACTGAATAATCAAATTAATGAATGCGTTTCGCATGGCTTAAATTCCTGCATTTTCTATAATGCGGCCCGCGATGGAATCAAATGTTGAATGTGGTCCCCAAGCTAAACTTTTGCCCACCCCTGGTATAGGCAGTTGCGCGTGGTTTGAGTACTGCTCTTCCTGATCAACAGGTATTACCGTCTTCATTGCACTGACCCTGACATGTGGTGAAATAATACGCATCAGAATCTACGAGACTTAGACACATTCGAGTCGTTTCATATATTTCCAATATTCTATAAATTAAATCCGAATAACAAAGTGGATTACGAAGATGCGGAATCTACTAGTTCGTACGAACTTATCTAGGGACCACCAACTTCTAAAATTGGATCTAATGGTATATTAATTTGGTGTGGTTTCAAAAGGTAATGTGCTTCGATCTACAAAAACAGGAGAAATTGCTGGACGTAAACAACGGGTTCTTAATCCACACATCATACGAAACTCAATTTCCAGGCCCGCGAGTATTGAAGCTTCATCTTGACTCGATTACGATTCGAAAACTCAAATTCGAATGCATTATTATTGACTTTTAAGAATCGAATCGGAATGGGGAATCGATATTTCCTAGTAAGCCTTTCGACAATATATGAATCTTGCGGAAAAGAATTTATTCAAAGACGAGAATGAATTATCGTTCTAATGACATCCTGATAGAACCCTCAAATCCTCGAATATCGGTATCACAAAGTCCAGTACATGTGACACATAGCTGCAATGCGGCATCAAAACATGAACAATTCAATCCATTTCAAATTTTGAAGTCTTTTCACTATTTATGACGCCATGGTGGGTGGCACTAGATTACTAAAATCGGAATAAAATCAGTCAAATAGCCGAGATATCGTGCAACCGTGTTCTTTTGTTTGAACACACTCACATATTCATTGCTCTCAAAATGATTTCTGGTTTATATTTATATTTAACTTATAGGCTGTTTAAACTTATATTAGAATTATACGTATAATTTCGACAGCTATGGGCTAATAAGGCTATACTTCCATTCCAGGTGTAAGCTGTCTAAACTAGATCACATTCGTGGGTCTTCAATGAACTGACACAAAGATAGTTTGTCTTTTCGACCGATCTCTGCGCCAGTTCATTATAAAGACCCACATGCGTGGTCTCACGGCCTATTTCAACTAGTGACTGACCAATTCTGATACCCATATGACATGTGCCATGTCTTTCATTGATTATATTCCAGCGTCAAACATTCGTCTCGTCGGTGGTGGCAGCAGAAGTGGCCGTGTGGAAATAAGTCACAATTGCGTGTGGGGTACAATATGCGTCGACAGTTGGGATGTTAACGACGGGGAAGTGGTTTGCAGAATGCTTGGATACGGCAGAGTAACCGGCGCACCAGGAAGCGCCAAATATGGCGCTGGAAGCGGGCAGATTTGGCTCGATGACGTTGCATGCAGTGGGAGCGAAAATGATCTTTCCGCATGCTCGAAATCGGCGTGGGGTACACATAATTGCGGTCATCACGAAGATGCATCAGTGGAGTGCTCTTAGATCTATTTATACCGACGTGCTGTATGGCAGTTACAATGTGTTTATTTAATCTATGTGACTGTGAAGCAAGGACAAATACATGTTAAGTATATAAGGACATGGACTAGCTTCGGTCATTCGTCTATTGCGCAGTCTAGAAACAGTGTCAGTTTAGCGGTCGAATAGTTCGGAAGGGGGGACGCGTGAGAACAATGTTCCCTCTAACCTGCGCACATGCGCAAATACTCAGTGCTGAGAGTGTCTCTGCGCTCAGAAAATCTAACTCGCGCACAAAAAATCCGAAGTGATGACTTTTTTTTAGTCGGTACGCACTGTTGTCTAATGATCTGCGTAGTGAGTTAGGTGAGTGTGCGCAAACTCGTCAGAAATTAGAGGGAACATTTCGTGAGAGCCTGTCAGAACGAATCTCTGCAGGAGATATCCATGACAATCGAGATCGTGAGATAAAGCTTCTCTGGCAAGGCAAGCATCGCTTTGACATATCTGCTTGCACGCACGTCGCACATCCTTATCGATGGGGTTGCATTTTAAAAAACAATGGTTGTTTAAAGCAATTCGTTCAAACATGTTTTCAACAGTGTCTTGAATAAAGGCCGAGCATGATCATTGTTCATAGGTCACATTATAGCCATTCGACTATGGCGTTGTGCTTTCAGGTAAAAAGTGCACATTGAGTTCAAAGTTTATGGAAAAGTCGATCAAAAAGCAGCTATTCACAGAAGTGAAAATGCCGATGCGGAACCGTTACATGAATTTACATGGAAATATATATTAGTTGCACTAGTAGGCCTATATTAAAATATCTTTGATCGCAATGCTGAATCACTTGCCATCCAAAGGGGGCTAGGGGAAAGAAACCGGACCTGCGTCCCACGCCCGCGTTTACAGTTAAATGTATTTTGTATTCCTCACTGCGCATACGCGGGGCCAACGGCGGAATATGACTACAGTAAAGGGAACATAGAACTATGCCAACTTGTATCGTCGTTAGCGCCACTGCTTTATCGGCTCTTAACTGTATTCAGCCGGATAATCATCGTATTTTTCCCAATACTATTGTTCATGAATGAAGGTGTTGCGACTTGCTGGAATAGAATCCAGATATGATCCGTGTATCGCTACCATAAAGTATTCCAGTGATAAGCAAGAACACGAGGCCCATTGCCACGTCACCCTAATTGCCAGGCCTAGATATTCTAATGTTTTGTAAATTTCAATACCGATTTTCCATGTGTATTTAACAATATGTATTGAATGACTAACTTCCGAGAAATAAATAACATTCATTATACGTTAGATCAGTGCTTTTCAACCTGTGTGACGGTTCGCACCTGTGCGAATGAAAAAATTTGCAGTGCGAATGACCAGCATGGTGCGAACGGTGCGAATGAAAATCCCGGATGAGTGCGAATGAAAATCGCGAATAATAATTGTCAATTGTTCGGACCTGGAATAATTCAAATAAACCTTATAGGAAATTCAAGGGCAGTGTAACTTTTGTTGTTGCGACGCAATTGTAAAAACTTGTTTAATTTACGACGCACCAGTAGTCGTAGCTCTCACAAGCCGTAGTGAATTAATATTTTCGCACTGTAATTATTACGTAACCAAAAGCTTGGTTTGGAAGCTGGTGTGGTGGCAGACTTACAGTATATCAGCACGTCTGAGCCTGCGACAGGCTGGGAAAATGACGTAAAATTGGCTTACTTTCGCTAAACAATCATCATACTTCCGTAATACCTGTTCGATAAGTGGAGGCACGAGGATAGTGGTAAATACTATCATCACAGACTCCCATTTACAGGTTACTGTGACGCAAATCTTACCTCTTCAAGGGTTATTAAAGTATGGACTGCAAAAGATATAATTTTGGGTCGACACGGTGCCAGAGCTATCTGTTGATATGTATGTAATATTTGCAGAATTTATTGCAAAAATCCTGCGATAGCTAAGGTCACGGTGTTGGGTACTGGAACTAATAAGCTTTATCATGAGAATTCATGATAATATTTGCCCGACATGGTCTTTCCGGAAAACATGGTCTAAGACCGTTGGGATGAACTACTGTAGGGACTAGGGATGTGCAACGAGCGAGTTCACGTCTATGAGACTCATTCATTTCGAGGCCAGCCCCTTCTGTGTCGGGTCACATGAACACGGAAAGTTTTGGTCAACAAACGGCTGATAAAATGCGGTGCCAAAACATAAGCGTCGACAAAATCTTGGCCAAAAAATGACAGATACTGGATGGCCAATTCATTCGATATGGATATGGTCCATTGTCAGCACGGAATAGTCCCGTTCTTGCAACCTGAGTAGAGTCCAGTGGTGTCAAACTCAACTGGCGTTGCGGGCCGGATTCAACACTTCAGATCGCTCGCGGGCCGCACCTAAATTCCCCATTCCCAAAATACCTCAAAATCCATGCCTTATTTTTCATTTGAACACTCCATTAACCAGCGTATATACACAATAGTGTGTTACATTATATTACGGATCATGGGGTTCTATTCTAGCTGCACCTTTTATTCGCAAACAATGGAATTAGCAACACTACGATGATTGGGCGCAGTGGCTCTAACGATGGTTTAAGTTGGCGTATTTCTATGCTCCCTTCGTTTTAGTGATATATTGGCATCAACCGTGCGAATGCATTGTGAGGAATAGAAACACGGTCGTTGGAATTTGCTTCATGGTATTATATCGCGAATCGAGTTTCTCTAGACTAGAGGCCGGAGACCTCTAATGTATTTTCCATGTAACCTGCATTCAGGGTTCTTGGCGTTTTCCCTTTTGCGAATAACTAATCTTTCGTCGGTGAAATGAGTTCGCACTTTCTTGCCTTCTCGGAATTGGGTGTCAAAGTCAGCGACCTGGTACTAATGGTGACTAAAAACCACAACGCCGTAGTCTGGTGGTTAAAATGTTGCTCATAAACATGCTCGACATATGCTATCTTGAAGGACTATATATTGGTTATATTTCTTACTAAAAATCTCAACATCTTTTAGAAATGTTCTGGATATGACAAGCATTTATCAATCTACTCACAATGGCTTCGCGGGCCGGATAAAATCACCTGACGGGCCGGATGCGGCCCGTGGGCGGTATGTTTGGCACCCCTGGAGTAGACAGTAGTAGGCCTGCAACGACACGCAAATGAATTTAATTCACCATAATTTGAAATCGCGTCAGAATGCGTCAGACATATTTTGTAGAGCTGTGGTGGATAGAATTGTTGTGTGCGCGTTCTGTATATAATGCATGTCCGTCACATCATAGCATACTACTGTAATATTAAAAATGAATTCCTTTTTATGGGTGAGGCTCGGGTCGCGAGATGCCACAAAAACTCAGATATTCGTGGTAGTCTAAAAACTGCTTTAACGTTATTAAAGATTAAACTGTCATGAATTCTCAAGTTAGATTGAGCTAGAGAGCAGAACACACTGTATGGTGAGTTTATTTGCTCTTACCACATACTCTCGAGACGGAAAATGGGAAATCGAAAAAAAGTTGGAGCAACGTATAATAAGGTAGCGAGCTCTAATGTGCCTACTCTTCTTGATCATTTGGACCTTATATTCCAAGACATAAGGCAAAAGCCTCAACACAAACTGGTGAGTTATTCACACTTCCGACATACTGGAGCCTCCTAGATCTTTTTGTCAGCTCTCAAAATCTTAAAATTTTGTCCAGCAAGCATTTTTCACTCTTGAAATATACGCTGTATGTTGGATTGGAGTACAGAAAAGACTTCAAGACCTGGTCATCCAAGCACTAGTAGAAGGGTTTTAGTGAAATTGTTGAAATCAAAACGAGCGAAAATAGTAGCCTATTTAATGAGACACTTAATAGCTTAAGATAGATAGTCGCCAATTTGTTGAACATCTGAGCAAATAAATGCTGTATTTTCATCTTCTTTTTGCATAACAATATTCGGTTAGTTTGTGCGAATGAAATTTACAAAAAAAGTGCGAATGAAGCTCAAAAAGGTTGAAAAGCACTGCGTTAGATGATTAAATTCGGAGACTTTATAATAACTTGCTTTCGAAAAATAAATATAATTCAGATTATTCATAAGTTTCGAAAATATACATAAATGCTAAAACTATGATGTCTATGCAAGGCTATATTCTCCGGATAATAATATTATGTGTATTTAGGACTTTATATCTTCGCGGTTAATTTGAGCTCTCAGATAACACGTTTTTGTGAATGTGAAAATGAATTCAATTGATTTATGTGCGTATTTATGTCTGCAATTACACTTCGCTAACGGAAACCATTCATTGTCCTGATAACGAAAAACTATGATGTCTATGCAAGGCTATATCCGCCAGATATTATTATTATTATTATGTGTATTTAGGACTTTGTATTTTCACGGATAATATGAACAACGCTCAACTAGGTGTGGTTTTATGATGATATATNAAAATTCTACACATCATCACTAATTAATTAATACAAAATGCGATTTTGAGCGCNGCGACTTGATAATATTAATCCCTACGCTTCTGATGCATGATTTTTTCGTAATAAGGACCTTGGTAACATTCAGAGTCTGCAACGATTGTTTAGATATACATTATAGCAATACCCCACTAAACTATAGGCGGTTATATTACTCAATTGGTGAGAGATAACTCATCCGTCCATATTTTTATGTATACAAGTTACGGTCTCTGCAGGCTCGACATTTTACGACTTATTTTCATTAGACGCAGGCAAGCAATTCTCAAGTTCGAAGCTACGGTCGAGTATAAGGATAATTTAATCAGCGCTAAAACGCCAACGGACTAGCTGCAGGCGCACAATTCTCGGCGTTATAATTAAACAAACTTTTCGCTGCAGAGTNCGCGATTCCTAACTCGCAGTTACGGAGNAAAAGTCGATATTGCTTTGTGATGATTTTGATNTTGTTCCATACCGATTGGGAAGATAGNACACNTAATTTCGTAACTAACTACATAATCCCTAGTAACGTAGNAAGACGCATAANGGAATTTACGCAAAATCGGTATTGCTCTGCGATAATTTTGATCACTATGTTTTGATAATGGCTTGCTTCCGAGAAATAAATAACATTCTGAGACGTTAGATGATACTTTTCCTTGATATTCTATCATGTGTATTTAAGACTAATGCGACATCACCATGTTTACGGCAGGTCTGATTTGAACACACTAATTTTGCGTATCACACCACAAACTGCGCAAGCCTTCAAAGTTGATAAGTAAACAAGTATTTGCACTCCATCAGAATACTAAAGTAGCTTTTCGCGTATATCTACCTGATACTAAAGTGTTTATGATTTCAGATTGCTTCAACTTCATGACATTTTCAGCATTAAACAGAAATATAGAACTAGAATACTAACTTTTATTCGTGAATAGCTACTTCTACCTTAATTTAATGGATTTATCTGAGATCATTGCTTTACTTAATCCCTCCAAAATGTGAATTATACAAGTACCCCACCATCGAAACCCTCTGGCTATAACTATCTGGCAGTATAATTGCAGCAAATACTCGGGTACTATAATTTTAAAGTAGCTTAGGTATCTAAATGAGCTCTGAGTCGCTGTTATCTCGCATCTGACCATGGAGTTAACACCGGTAATACCTTCGCTCACTGATGAAAAAGATGAAAGTTATTAAAGAAAGCAGATTTGTATGAAAACTCGTTAAATAGAAATAAAAGTAGCCTAGAAACATAACTACTTACTGAAAAATCGTTACGTAGAAGTGGGGTTAATCTACGAACATATCCAGTTACTTTGAAATCTCAACTTGTAATTGTATTCGTACTTTACCTTTACACGGTGTTTTTGTATAATGGATACTAATTTTATTAAAAATATACAAAAAGCGCGAAAAATTACATTTTATCCCGGAACGCAGCAAAAAAATCGTATAAATTTTGTAAAGTAGATAGAAAACTACACTATTCCGATGCACTAAAGACTCTTACACTCTGGATTTTGTGCAGTATATACTAATTTTACATTGCGGAGTATTCCATAAACGTTAATCCAGTGATCCTCCTTCTATTTCCAATCACGATCCGCTTATTATTCTGGGCTTCGAACCCCACACCCAGTACGTTTTATGGGGATTAATATTTTTAGATTAAATATAGCGTGTCGAGACTTCATGAAACTTCGTTGGAAATAGTTATTTCTACCCTAATTTAATAGATTTCTCAGATATCGTAGCAACGGAACTGGGTTGGCCGAGCGGTTAAGGCGTTGGACTTAAGTTTCAATGAACAAGTTTTCACGTGGTTCGAACCCAACACCCAGTACGTTTACGAGGATTAATATTTTTAGATTCAGATATAGCTTATCGCGAACTACTTATTCATGACCTGATAATAATTCTGCTTTTACACTTTTTCATATTTTATAACACCTTTAGCCGTTCTTAACAGTTTAAGTTTTGAATAAAATTCGGAATATAAACTAATCGAAAAATTCACGAAGTCCTGATACGCTATATCTGAGTTTAAAAAATTATTCATCCTAATCTGCCTCATCATTATATGGATGTAACTAGTTCCGGGCTTGCTTGCGCCATCGGCTACGAGGTGCTAGTCTTCTTGGCCGCATGAAATAGGATGTTTTAGCTTCAAACTCAACGCATTAGCACACCGAATTTAAATATAGGCGATAAATAATATACAGTAGCTCCAATTTTAATGAAAAATAAAAATAAAAAAGCGCGAAAAATTGCATTTATGCTGGAACGCATCAAGAAAAACCGTATGAATTTGTAAACTAGTTAGAAATCTACACTATTCCGGGACACTAAAGACTTTGTCACTCCGGATTTTGTATAGTGTATACTAATTTTACATTGCGGAGTATTCAGTAAAGTTTAATCCAGTGATCCTCCATCTATTTTCAATCCCGATCCTCTTATTTGTCTAGGCTTCGAACCCCACACCCGGTACGTGTTATGGGGATTAATATTTTCAGAGCCAAGTATAGCGTATCGAGACTTCATGAAACTTACTTGAAAATAGTTACTTCTACCCTAATTTAAAAGGTTTCTCAGATATTGTTACAATGGAACTGGGTTGAGCGAGCGGTTAAGGCGTTGGACTTAAGTTTCAATGAACAGGTGTTCACGTGGGTTCGAACCACACACCCACTACGTTGTACGGGGATTAACATTTTTAGATTCATAAATTTACTGATACTAAAATGCAGTGTTGGGATGACTCGAGTCATGACTTGACTCGAGTCAGACTCGAGTCACCTTTTGCGTATGACTTGACTCGAGTCACTTCGCTAAAATGACTTGACTTGACTGGACTCGACGTATCAGAAATGTGGATTGACTCGTGAGTCGAAGCAAAATTCACGAGTCAATTTCAAGTCATCAAGCAATCGATGTCGATAAAAATCACTGTATCTTGCAATCAGATTGTTCGCGAAACGCCGGTGTATCCCGTGAGATCGAGCAATCATTCAATGCTCGTGCGTTTTACTGAGCCTCTATTGTTCTCTCACAAATAAATTGACCGCTAACGAAGTCATCGAAGCTTATGCTGTCGTTAACTAGTATAGTAAAGTAATTTATTATAAAAATGTATATTACTGTTCTGTTATTACCTGAACCAAACCTCTTGTTTTATAGAAATTGAATTCGAAGATAGTTTATATAGTCTTCAACCATTGACGCGGGCTCGAAATGTATCATATTAATTTGTAAATGGGTAATGTATTGTATCTTATCAATTCGTTTCTCTACTCTCTATTTTGGCTGGTAACTACAAAGTGAGGCTATGCAATTACTTACGTAGTTTAGCATTTCTACGTATATGTAAGCGATACAGCACCTTCTTGCGTGTATATTTAACTTCATATTCGCTCATCGGTTCAGAATTATTGACCACTCAATCTGTATTTCAGACAGCTAGCAAAATGCAATGGTGTAGGCATGCCTCATACTTTGAAAAGGCAACTTGACTTGAAATGTGACTTGACTCGTGACTTGACTTGGCTTGACTCGACTTGACTCGAGTCACCTCCCAAAATCGAGTGACTTGACTTGACTCGAGTCACCTTCGAAAATCGATTGAC
>ATSW01009455.1:0-21597 GCA_000444245.1 Botryllus schlosseri
TTTTAAGAATTATAGTACTTGATTAGGTTGGACAAAACGATTTCGGAATTAATGCAATTTTTCGAGCTCTCTGCGATAATTGCGATTTGTCCACAGTTTCGATAGCCTGTTCTTTTTCTGCACTTGTCGACGGCCGACTATTTACTTGTCTCGCAGGCGTTACGACTCCCTTTGGTGATGCGTTACTTGTCAAAATCCATTTCATGACTGATGGGGACTCGTTCTTTCCAACTGCTTTGGCCATACCTCTTGCCAGTACCAGATTCTGTTACCGAATGTGTAGCATGTGCCATTGTATCATCAGGCGATATCTGTTCAGACACCTTCTTCCTGGAATGTCCATAGATCTCATGTACCATGGCATGTGAAACACGACAAAATCGGCGCTAATATCCTTCCTTGAATACCAATGAATATCATGTAGCGTTGTTTCAGATTCCATTTCAATGTCACACAAACTTGTTTTACATGAGTCGTCGTTATGAATTCCACTTCCAATATTGTATGCTACAATCTGTTTTACATCCCACGATTTTCTTTCTCACATTCGACATCGTCGGCCCACTTTACACCCTTTGTTGGTCTGACTTGATATGCCGGCAGTGCTATGGCCGCCATTTTAACGGCTTCGGGGAGTATCTTTTTCCATTCGTGAATCAAATTTCTATTCTTGATTGACCACATACGTTCTTTTTTATTACTTCCCCACCTCAATGACGGATGTAATTTCTGTTTGTTTTCGTGGCACTGCGGGTGGCATTGTAATAGAATACATATCGCTATTAGCACTGCTATACCGATGGCTGCTGGAATCAATAATGGCTTGAACAGTGATCCAAATACGCTTCCAAATATACCTCCGACTGTTTTACATACGCCACTTGCTATCTTCTCGCCTTCATTAATAACTGTCTCCAACCCAGTTCCGACACGTTAGCAGTTTTGACAACTGCAGTTCCGAGACCTTTAGCGATTTTACCTGACGCATCGAGCACCCGTTCAATTCCCGATCTTCGACCATACCATGTTTTTTTCTTCATGTTTTATAGACATACTTGCATTCTTTATCTTTTTCAATTCTCGGTGTATAGCACTATTCTCGATCTTTCTAATCGTCAGATTGCTGTTGGTGTCGTTGACAAATAATTCTAGCGGCTTTTCGAATTCTTCAATGTTTTTGCAGTTTTTGCTAGATTCTTTGCATCATTACGAAACCTATCTCTAATTTCTCTTTCCAGGCTTGCCACATGTGCATTGACGGCCGATTCCATTTTAGTGGATCCCCATTGTCCTGTAGTTGCCAATCGTATAATTCTGGAACCCACCGCTAACACTTGCCTCTTTGACCTTGTCTGATTGTCAGCAGAGTCCGCTTTTCCTGTCATTGTCTTAAAACAAAAAGGCTGCACAGGATATCTTTCTTGCAGATTCACATAGTAACGTGTGTCATTCAAGTACTTAAGTTTTGTAATTAGAGGAAAAAAAGGATGGTCGCACTTAGATCGTCGGGCTTCCTTGGTGTTTTCCGTTTGCAACAGTGTTATATCCTCTTACAAAACTCCGTCATAACCTCCGGATCTTGTCGGCTAATCGGTTTCGTAGTCCGACCAATATGTATCCATAATAGATGCATTGCCTTCATTAATTCTTCTTCTCGGTAGTCCCAGGCGACATAAGGGAGTTCCAGATATGGTCTTGTTAGGTATTCCATCAGTTACTTTCAACCGTAGTCGATTTTCCAGACTCTTTCGTGGATTCCTGTGTACACAACAGATCCCCATCTATGTATAGCATGTGAAACGTAGCGAACGGTTTAAACCTTTTGACCGTCTTTACTGCCTATGTCTTATAGTATTGTCGCGTTTCTGTCAATGTACTATTGATGTCATCCTTTTTTATACTGGATATATTCGAGTTTGCCCAGATATTGTTAACGTATTCTTCCATCAACGCCAACTTTATCCTTGCCAAATCCTCAAATATGAATTCAGCACGGGTCCGTTGTATGTGTATTGCCGCACTTCCTGTAATGCATTTCATTTCTTCATGCATTCTTTTAGGGCTCGTTTTATTAAATCGCTTATCTGTTTTTCCCCAGGTCATGACTAGATACGGATCGGCCTTTAGTGTCTCGGGTCGTATTCGGGACGATTCTTTGCCATAGAACGAACAATCTATAGTCCACTCTGTCCTTATTTTCAGCGCATGGTGATGCCATTTGTCGAAATATCTTTGCCACGAAGGTAGTTTACTGTCATAGGGATAATTGATTGAATATGACCAACTTATTCGGCTGAGCTGCCACCTAATTCTGCCCTCTTTAAATTGCACGAGCCTCTTGGTAAAGGCTTCTTTCTTAGTCGTACAATTAGCATGTACATTGGCAAATTCTAGGAATAGCAATGAAATTTGTATGCGATATGCCGTGAAGAATTCCACCAAATTAAGGACTGTAATATCTTCCTCATTCCATGACCTCACATTATTCGATTCCGGATCCCAATTCCAATCATATCATTGATAGGGTTTATTGTCCCGAACATAAATCACGCTCCGATTAAATACTAGAGGATGCAATTCAGGCAATATCTCAGATCTTTTCCGGTATGTTGTCGAGTTGTTTGTTCTGCATTCGGAGATATATTCGTCATGGGACGAGAATATTGTTGTATTAGGGAAGTATTTTTCCACATAATTCAGAGATCTTGATCTTAGTATTCCATATGTACTAGTTGAAAAATCCGAAAGAGTGTCATCTTTTTCGCCACATTCCAATGTCATGTTGTACTTGACTTCCTCCCATCTGGCTATAGGTACCCAACCCATTCATGAGTAGCGTTATTGCCGTGTAACAATTCATCATAGACTTCAGTCTGTAACCAGTGTACTTTGTCTTCTATGCCAACGATTGTAGATCCGAGCCCGGAATTATAGGTTGTTTTTTTATCCGTCTGGTTCGTTTTCGATCTTTCCGCGTCCAGCAGAACGCAATAAATGACCATGCAATAGACAACAGAAGCAATGCGATCGTGGCCCATTCTGAGTTTACAGGTGGTATGTATATTTCAAATATGTTGTTCTTTTCCACCGTACTTGTTTCAGTCACACTCGATATGTTCGCTTCCGACATAGGTATTGTAACTAGTTACTGTAAAGCGGATATCATTGTTAGTATTGTATTCAGTGCTAAATGTTCAATTGCACAAATATCAGTCTATCAATGTCGCAGTCCTAACGAAAACCACATTATCATCTTTCAACTCGTTAGGTATAAAGTGTTTGCTAGCCCATAACCAGTTTTTACTTCCATTCCATTGCCATAGTTGTAATGGCTGACATTGTTCAGTANTATTCCAACTTTTCAAGACGTCCTTACGAGGGTACTTGGATTTACTCTGTACACTAGGCAGTGTAACAAAAATTCTGTGTCTTTTTTCCCAACCCTTAGGCGCCTTCTCACAAGTAGTGAGCACACCGAATTTGTATTTATATCCCTGCAGATATTTTTGTTTCATCGGCAATACCCCATTGTCCAATGCTTTACGTTATTCTCCATCAGTCAAGTAAGCATATAGTCTATCCACATTAGGATGTATCTCATAAGATGGAAACATTCTCCAAACTTCACTCAAGCTTTCTTCAAACCCCGGCCTTTGTTTTCTCCAGTCATTTCCATGCATTTCGTTGGTTATACTTAATTGTAGTGGATTTAGCCGTGAGTTACAGGGTAGAGGCCACACAGTAATAAGCACCATTCGGTCCACATAATTACTTCCTGATACGGTAGGCTTCATATTCCATCCATGTCGTACAATTCCATATTCCCTCAGTCTCAGGTGCACAGCAGCATTAGCCGACCTACTAGGGTAATATGGTAGATTTCTATTCATCTGTAATAGATATACCATCATTAGGAATTATGTCCGATGATAGTACAACTTTCGACGCGTCATTCAAGGACCATAGTGATTGCGGTTTGAGTCTTTCTATGTCAACGCAGATGCAGACTTCTCCCTTTTGCTTCGCATCTTTTTCGTCCGTGTATAGATGTACAAAACGTCTTCCCATTTTAGCTATGCCTTCCGCCATAATAGGGAATACTCGGTTCTTTCGAGTGGCATGAAACAGTGTTGTTAGCCCTTCCGGGTTAAGCCACTGTTGCATTTGCGGATTNTGTCCTTTAGTATGTCCTTGTTTTGCCGCAATCCCATACTCTGAGATCATTACTCTGTCCTCAATCCATTCCGTCGGATTATCATAGCCATATTTCATAGCACACGCAAATGGGTGCCAACCCTTCTTCTGTAGCATACACTCTGTATGCCTGAGATGTTTAATCAATTTTCTGTTAAGCTTTCTTTCTAATTTTTTGTCATTCCTTTCTTGATAGCTATCCAGGCAAGTGGGTCACCTTCTTCCACTGCCGTGTTTTCAACAAACACTCTTGATAGCGCATCCGCAGTGAATATTTCTGACGTAGAAATATGAACCACGTTCCTGATATTGTAGGCGCTGATCACAGCCACCCATCTCATCATTTGCAAGTCATCTGAAGCTTGTTTGTTACCCTCAGTGGCTTTCTTCAATATTCCCATTACTCCTTTGTTGTCCGTAAGTATTGATACAGGTCTACCCAGAAGTATAGAACCCAATTTTTCGAAATCTCGTACTACCGCCAACATTTCCTTTTTACACGCGCTGTATGAACTTTTTTCATTAGGTTTCCCTTTCTTTGAGTAATAAGCCACGGGATATATCTGTTTGTGAGGAATGGGTTCTTCGTTCTCCGTTTGGTATAGAACTGCACCCATCCCGTCCAACGCCGCATCTGTTTGTATGAAGATTGGTAGCCCCATTCGTAAATAAAAGAGCGTTTNNGAGNCAGTAGTAGAACATCTCGCATTTTTGTGTAATTTTCAAACAATTTTCGTGTCCATTTAACAGGTACTCGTCTGCTTTGTGACGCTGGTACACATCCTGTCTGGCTATCAAAACACGCCAGTATCATCGCCATATCTTCAAAGTGCGCTGCCAAATATCTTAAAGCTCCAATATATCCGCGTAGTTTGAATATATTCCTGGGCGGTGGCATTTCACGCAAGGCCCTGATCCTTTCAGGTTGCACTTTGACCGTATCTTCATCCAGCAACACGCCAAGTAGATTTATTTTCTTCTTTCCCACAAAGCATTTATTGATACTGATGGTGAGTCGAAGTTCGGCGAGTTGAGCAAATACCAGATCTAGTAATACTAGATGCTGTTCATCTGTCTTTGTTATGAGTAGGATATCGTCAATATATGCAAATATAGGGCATGCCTTTTGTTCTTCTTCTCCCCATCGATGGGTTTTTGCAAGCTTTCTGTATTCTCGCGTCACTGGTTCTACCAATCCTTAATACATCGATTGCTGGAATATTGCCACAGCATTTTTGAGGCCCATAGCTAAACGTTTCCAACGTAGTTCTCTATTTGGTACTGCAATTCCCAAATATTTGCGATATTGTTCTGGCACCTGCACGTGATAATATGCCTTGGTGAGATCTATCAGCGTTTTCTTCGTCCTTCCCGATGCTTTATGTATCAAATCAGATATCAGCGGTGGAACTACATTTGTAGCTTTCGTATTGTTGTTGAAAGGTACGAAATCTTGAACTACTCTCATAGGCGGATCCGGTTCGCCCGTTAATCCTTGTTCGAGGTGCCGTTTCAATGCTTCCTCTTTTTGTCTGTTGTTCTGTTTTGAGCCACTACAAAGGGTGATGTTTTCCATTCAGAGTTACCTACTTCAATNANNNCCAATTGTAGGTATCTGTCCAGCTCTTTTTCCAATACCCTTGTATGTACGTCATTACGCAAGGTNTACGCCTTTCCTACGAACGGGTCAACTGTCGCATCTTTGAGCTCANGCGTGAACTTGTACGGTAAACCTGATTCACGTGATAGATTCTTTTCCAGACTGCCTATTTCGTTCTTGTATTTTTCGAAAATTGGTAACCAAATCTCAGGCTTTAGCCCTTCCCATTGATTCTCAGGGTCTTCAATATCTGGTGGTTTATAATCTTCATTTGCCAGTATGAGCGCTTCAGCAGCTGCTCTTTCCAAGTCCTGTTTTAGAGTGGCTTNTTCGTCTTCTGCTAGCACGAATTGACAAACTTCAGCTCCCCAGGCGTTGCCTGTCACTTGTCTCATCTTATCTTTTACAGGTTGCTGGGTGTTTACAAGGTGATCAGTCTCATAACCCAAGCCTCTTCTGCCATTATTGCCTTCAGCTCGTACAGGTAATTTTCTACCTTGCAGGCACTTTCCAAGGCACTTTCGTAACCCATGTCTTGACACATCTTCACAGATGCTGGGCTATATATGTATAGTGGTACTTTTTCGTCGTTGGTTTCCCCTGTCGATTCCTGTAACAGGTAGGATATCGGCCTTTCAGCAACAAGTTTGCTAGTTTCTGGTGGCACGCGTGGCGGCGTCTTCTCTATTTGTCCTGAACACGGCATTTCGTATGTCCGTACATCGGTTCCCTCCGAGTACGACAGACTCGTTGTCGGCCTTTCAACATTACGTGCTGAACACGGCATTTCCTTTATCGGCCTTTCAACACTTTGTGCTGAACACGGCAATTCACATGTGGGATCGTTTGCGGACTTATCTTGTCGCTCGTCTTCCCTGAGGCTGCAGTCCTCGTATCATCTTCAGCACTGGTTTTCCCCCCAGGCACGGAGTGTTTTTGCGTAATTTTCGACTTCACCAACCATTGATCAAAGTCTTTTTGAGGTACGTCTACCATCAACATGGCCTCGATTAAACTGGTTTTTGAAGTCGAAAATTACGCAAAAACGCCTTGGGGGAAAACCAGTGCTGAAGATGCATAATGCATATGAATGATGAAATGATTCGTATCAACGCCCATACAGAAAGTGGGATGCTGTATGACATAAAACCACGAGTCCTGCAGAGAGGTGGTCAGTAATGAAGTAACTCTACTTTATCAGACTACTTAAGTAGTTCTGTCTACTTACATCGCCTATTTAAGGGGTTGTCATTTTAGTCTACTTCTGTTTCTACTTCTTGTCACAGTTGTTAGTCAAAACTACTTACTTTATACAGTATTGATTTTGAAAAATATCAAGTTGTTCCTAGATGTGTATTCGTCATCGTTTTCAGTGAAATTCTTATGGGAGACGCCTTAAATAGCCCATGTATCACGGTGACTGCATGGATATATTTTCAAAGATTCCACACACTTGCAGTGTCCTTAGTCATTTTGCATTAGCCGTGAATATATATCTTGCAATTTCGAAAGTAGATAACTCCTATAAACTGCTAAAAGTATGCGGCCCTTCGACTAAATCTACTTTTTGGAACTACTTATTTGATTACATTTTAGACTAATACATTTTCTCCGTCCACCTCAAGTCAATTTGTTATTTCTTGGAAATTGCTACTTCTACCTGTATATCAGCAGCAGCATACGGCACTATTTATCGTTCTGCACGAGTCTACTTTGTCTACCTCTAATCATTCATGAACTCGTGTTAGCAACTCTCAGAACCGATCGGAGTCCGCGTGGTCACCGGCTGTCGTAAATTAGCTGCATGAAGTATTAAATTTTGTTCCATATCTATAAAAGTATATGAAAGTGGTTTACAAGTTTCTTTGACTTATCGTCCCCTTACCAAGCTCGATATATCTTTATCACGCCCCTCAAAGGTAAAGTACTATCAGCAGCGAAGTAGTTGTGATTTTTTGTAGTACTTATTATTATATACTTGTTTCGCTTACTCAAGTAGTTTTGTTCATATTCTACCTCTACGTCAACAATTTTTTATGGTAAATACTAATTTATGCATATTTGACATTGTCAAGCAAAAGTAGATTTTGACGCACTTCAACGATGCCTTGCTTCGAAATTGATATGCAAGCTCACAGTCAGCAATGTGTGAGAAGTCATACCTAAATTTCGTACAACAATTATAATCGTAAAAACTATGGGATATTGAATGAAACTAAAATTCATGAATACCGTGCGTTATCAATAACCCTGATAACGACACTATGTCATGCATGAAACTAAAGCCTCACGATTTCAAGCGTTGGAAACGAATTGGACCTGTTACGCGAATTGACAATTTCATTCAAAGTGACCGCGGTTATTTAATATACCTAATAAAACGCATCTAACATACGATGCAACCAAACAATGACTCACATTCTAAAACTTCCAACTCAGTATCGAGATCATTTAAAATCTTCTGGACTTCCTGCAATTCGTCTCGTTTCAACATAACATATTCTTTCCAGTATATCAATGTTACTTTCTTTAAATTGGAGTTGTTGACGAGAGGCAAAACGTCATAGAGTGAAGCCGAATTCCATAATATGCATCGGATATATTTGATCTGCAGTGAGAAATTATGACTATTAATATCGTGTATTACAATGATGCTTACCACTATTGCTGACCATTTGAACAGGTGCCATAATGTATTACAATATACTTTGGATCACCAGTTTGGACGGTTTAGTCTGGCCCACTAGACGATTCTGAAAGAATGGCCTAAAATACTATTATTTAAAAATTGATCGCAATTTCTATTTGAGTGACCCAGGCTTCCACTGGTTGGAATTGAGTCAACTTTGGTGTGGGACGTTTTCTTAGGTAACCTGACGAATTTACAATTAGGCCGGTGAAATTTGGAAAAAACTATATTTTTTTCAGCACCCCTAAATAGCATGCTCAAATGACTTCTTTTTGAGAATTTGTCCTCATGTTTGAAAATTTTGGTAAAATGCACGTGAAAATTCAACTGAGAAATTTGAAATAAGTACTTAAGTAACGCTCCGGCAGGTCTTTCGGGAGTTCAGCCAGAATGGTGACCTTTTTTTACTCAACCAACTACAAAATTGCAGTATATTTGTCAATTTTTGAAAATTTCACTCCTGTATTGCAAGTCAGAATTTCTTTTAATATGTTCTTATTTCAGATTCCCAAAATATGGTAACCCTAATCAACACTTGACACAGTTTCATGCAAAAACGGACCACAAAGTAGTTATCTGCAGAAGTGGATAATATAATTATGACACCAAAATATAATTTAAATATATGTCGCTCTTCTTTTGCGCTTATGACTCAACATATCCTTGGTTCCTGGAGAAACCCGAATCACGATGTAAAAATGATGAACCAAATTTCAACGTGTGTTTATGGTTAAATCGCTTGTATTCCTCACAACGCATAGACAGGACTATATTGTCAGATTCCGACTAAAACAAAGCTTTCATAGCATATGTCAACATGTATCGTCCGTAAAGCCGATGTTTTAGCAATTTATGAAACTATTTAACCGGTCAATCATCGTAATTTCGCCCAATTGGTTGATCGCGAATAAAGGTATTGATGTAATAGAACCAGATGGCCGGTGATACAATGTAATTATTATATTGCATATAAGCTTTATAATTGAGTAGTCAAGTGGAAAACAAGGGCATGGATTTGAAGGAAATATTTTGGAATCATTTGTCTGGTCCGACCCGCGGGTGCTCTGAAAGTTTGAATCTGAACCGCGACGCCAGTCGAGTTTGACACCCCTGCTTTAGATGAACAAATTGCCAGGAACCACGGATTCCGCAGCTGCAGTGGATATTTCGTGCATGGAATATAAGGTAATTCATGTGGAGGGGACTCGTACTGTGCGGCAGGATTCAATGATAAACGTGCGATGGTGGGAGAAGAACGTTCACAATATACAATGCAACTAATACTGGATGATAAGCACTACCTTCTTTTGCTGACAAACTTCTAACGCCTTCCAGAATTTATCTGCTGTATCAATGTGAAACATGGCATGGATATTTCCAAAAACGGAAATTGCTGTCCCGCGCTCCAAAATTTGGCTGTAATCCTGGACAGGTATCAGGCCATGCACTGCAATATCCAGGAGATCCAACTAAAATGCGGAAATTTTTTTTTTTTTCAGTCTTGAAGATAGCCACGGAAGAGATGATTGGGTCCGAAGTCACATAAAATGATAGGTAAATGTGAATGTGTTTAAAAATACTTTATGAATCGAATCAGGAATCATACTTGATACTTTTTCCAGCAAGTCTCAATCAACGACCAATCGATGTTTTCTTCTTCTTCTGTGCAATCGAGCAGGATCTTGCTTATCTAAACACAATATTGGTTTCATTAGGTAAGATTACTTGATTGTTATGATGTAATCCCATTTGAATAATCATTTATATAGTTTCAGTACAATAGTAATTAGTATGAATTCTTCGATTCTCCATAATGCATGTACTACATCGGTTTTCGTCACATCCAAGAACATGTTTTTTTTTATTCTACTTATGAATATGATATACATTGTACAAACGGATGATATAGAAGATGGTTGTGAAAGTAGTCATCGTCGGTGGTCAAGCAGAAGTAATGCCTTCAATGTCTACTCAAGTAGAGGTATAAGAATCAATGTGCAGGTAGTAAAAAAGTGAGTACTCAAGGCCTAGTTTTGAGTGTAAAATGAAAGCCGGAAATAGAATTGAAAGTATTCTAAAATCATAACCACTTGAGTAAGTATTTAAGGGGACTAGCAACCCAAAAAAAACAAAATTTTTGATTTTTTTCTGCTAAGAAATGTTTACATTGTATCTCTGCTGTCACCTCATGGCCATTTTTTACCCAAACAATAACTAAAAACTGCAAAATTTCGATTTTATTTTCCTTTGATAATTTTTTTTTCAAGTTTCAACCAAAAGATCGCATGTTTTGTCCGATGACTCTATAGAATATATGGTTTGACAGTTATAAAATATATCTATCTATAATATCCCCGGGGACAAATATGTTTGATTGTTGTCAGTTGGCATTCTAGCATTCTGACACTCATTCTTATCATTACCTCGGTAACACTTGTTCATTGACTTTTTACGTTTCAAGTGTTTGATAGTCGTTTTCTCAATTGTAAAATTTTGTTAAGTTTGAAAAATTTGTTTGAAATATTTGTCGTAAATGCGTCACTCAAGGTTTTTTGAAAAGCTGAGATTAAGACCTGTGCTATGNTAAAAGTTGTTAGTCATAGGTCTACCATGTCAATAGGTACAGAACGTCACAGTAAACTTACAGCAAATTTATGATAAAAATTGGAATTTTTTTGAATTTTCGAATTTCGAAATGAAATTTCTCCGAGGTGGGTTGCATGTAATCCTTCAAATTTTAGCATAGAACATCACTGTTCTAGTACTTCCTAAATAAGGTGTTAGATCGTAAGAAGTGCTTCACAATATCAAGATTTTGCATTCTCCGTGTCGGTGCATTTTCTGTCCTTGAAATACAAAAAAATCCACAATCTGCAGGGTAGAACAAAAATTTTTGTTTTTTGTTTACAGCATAGCGACATCTAGTAACTGTGAAAATTTCATGGTGATAGGGGTAGCCATCCGAAATTTAGGTTTTTGGGTTGCTAGTCCCCTTAAGTAGGAATAATCTACTTAATTACTACGACAAGTAGAAGTACTTTGTTACTGGTCACTTCTGGATATAGGTTGTAAGGAACTCTTGCTATGTAACGTGGTCACTCATGTTTACCCGAACTNAGCCTATATACTTNGCACGGAGAAGCATACCNTATTTNAATTGTTAACNGCCAGCTTTCCAAANCCATTATNTGTAGCATGCATTGTTNATTTTCACCTCTGACAACGCNAATGNTTGAGCGTACAATTTNACTTATAAAATAGATGAANACTTATNNNTGAAGTACTTTATACTNTCCAGAATCAAAATTTATNAAAACTTAACACGAACTACTTTCTCCGNATCNGAATANAAAATACAACAANCAATTANTCTTGTAAAATAGGGTTAACATATTCTGGAATCGGGTAAAAANGGTAAACNTTTTCCACTTCGTAGTNGGTTGACTANAAACAAAGGTCAACTTNCGCTCAGCTCACGAAATACCCGCCTGACAGTTAGTTCANTGTTATTNTATGGTATCTCGGTCGAATTTTGCCCTGTGTTTCAGCAAAATTCTGAAAAAANNGGACAAAATCTCAAAAAGCAGGANATTTAGNCGTCCTCAGAGGACATTTCCAATACCCCGAAAAAGGAGGATAAGTCNTCATAAAAGAGGACGTATGGTAACCATATGCAAAAGAACTGCTCAAGTAGAATTGGAAGTAGTTAAAAAACATTGCCNCTTGAGTAATTAGCGGAAGTAGGCAAAATTTATTTGAGTATTCTGGAGAAGTACTAGTACTGGTTTGCTAACCACATTCAATAATGATTCATTTACATATTTACAGAGTACTTAAAGTATGGAAACTGGATTAACGCCATCCATCAAAAGACTGCTTTTCAGAGTACAAAACAGGTTATGCCTACTTACATTACTAGCTCAATTGGTTTAGATTTTAAGCTACTTTCATTTCTACTCGAACAGCTCTTTCACAAATGCACATACTTTTCACAAATTAGATTTCTAAAAGCAGAAATTCAAAAGTAGCCACCACTGATAAACTGCAAAATATTTGCAAAACATCGACTAAAAATACTTTTAAAACTTCTTACTTGAGTACTTTCCGGCCTTACATTCTCTACTTTTAACTGGTTTTAGGAGCTAATTCTACTCGGAATTGTGTATAAATTCAAACCATTACTTGTGCTTGGACTTGATTAGCGACACTGACAACATTAACCACTTCTGCGTATATTCCACACCGACTCGCAATATACCGTAATAAACGCAAGTTGAGTACAAATTGCCAGCACAAGTTATAAATTGAGACTGGCATCTTACAGCACTGCGCATTCTCTCGTTACTAAAAATATCGAATTCAACATCTTATAGGATTTTTATATGGTCTTATCAAAATAAGACCATATTAACTCTACTGAAATTGTAACAGCGAGTTAAGAAATGATGTCTTGAACCCCAAAACGAATTCGCCACCTGCAAACTACCCAACCATAATTATTATTAATTCAAGCGCGCACAAGAAATCATTCGGTTACGGGTACTTAGTTTTGTTAGATATTCAGGTATTGATTACTGGATACCAACTGTAAGATGGAGTACATTTGAAAGTAGAAGCAAATCGAATAGTCGAATCGGTCAACCGTGATTCAAAGTTCAATCTACACCAAACATGAAACTAAAGAAAAATCGCATAAGAAAAATATATCTGTAGCAGACCTTTTTTACTTTATACTCTGATAACTTCCGTAAACCAGCCCGCTTGACACACAGTTCTTCAATCAATTTGACAAATTCTGCATTGAAGAGATTGATCAAAAATTCCATTATCGCGAGGAAAAGAACCATTTTGAATGATAGAGTGGCTTCCTGGGAAAATAAAGTGTTGCGAGTTAGGTCACAATCCACCAACAAGAAGCCCTAAGATATTTGTGTGACTGATGACTTTTAGTAACAAAATTCAAAAGAAATATCAATGACTTGCAAACAGATAAATCAAAGTCAAGACGAGAAATTACTCCAACACCTCACACCGTGAGGGTTAGAATACGATGCCTTCGAAAATTGTCAATTTGGCGCGCTTCCCAAGTAAATTAACCGTCGTACAGAGCACTCAAACTCGATGAGAAAGTGCTACAAAATGTACAACACAGATAATGGACACTAGGAAATTAACTGATTGAAAAAGCAATCAAGCAACCAAGCCTGTCAGATCGCTTTCGGCTTGCGTATCGTACGATCATTCAAGGTTCGCTTGACCATAGGGACCACTACTGCATACTGCGGGCTAGGCTAAATCGTCCGCGTTCTGAGAACATATCTATTCAAACGAGTCACCTGGACTAGCGCACATGAACCACGTAACCGCTACATGCATTATATTGACCTACACTTTTTAGGAAATATATTGGTATATAGATTCAAGGCTATTTGATTTAAGTAAACCAAGCATTTCGATTCCAAACCAAATCCCTTACAACGTTGTTTTAATATATGGAAGCAGAACTTTGTCCAGAATATACGTTGAATGCCCCTCCCCCACCTCCACACACAATGATTCAGGAAGAAGCTCTTCAATTATTCAGTGCCAGACCTCAAAATATTTTAAAAAGTTGTCTTGCTTGTTCAAAACAACAAATGGCAAAAACCCCATCCCTCGCTTTAAAATGATCTAAAATCCCGAAGGGCACAGTGACAATAAAAAATCTTTAAGTTCAGCAGGCAAAAAAATTACTTATGAAATTATCACAAGCAGTAAGCTTACTATTCCTTACAAAATTATCGCATCTTCAAAACGCTCATAATTACGTCATGAGCTACAGCTTGGCGATACTACACTGCGAGGTGATCGCTCCACGTACCTAGCGTTGTCTGCAGTTGCGCGCATAGTGAATTCAGTGAAATGAGCGAACGTTCAATCCAATCATTAGTATAGACTCGTTATCAAACTTGATTTATCTTGATATCCAACCTTGATGTTGAAATGACCTATAACATTCCAGCCACTTATCTTGATGACATCTTCTTCGTTCTTCAATTCAACATCCCATCCACCTGTACGCAGGTAGACAACCTGAATGGATGTGAAACTTGAGATCGTGCATTTAGCGATCATCCACCACAGATCGTGACGTCATATCGCAGATATAGTGACGAAAGAAGCATCACAGATCACTGATCAGGTCACTGATTTTAACGTCTTTTTGTCAGTGGCGCCGTTTCGGGACATTTGCGACTCGATATCTCCGCAAATGAGGTGAGAAGCATATTGGTGAGATCACGAGAACAAACTCTATTACTGAGACGAATACATTTTGGTCAATCTAGTTGCTCCTTGAAGCAAATCGTAAGCACCCAAAACCTTATTTATGTATTCACACGAATTCATGAATGAATTTCGTCTTATGATCCGAACGCGAAATTGTAAAGTTTGCTATTGTGAGCATGTAACTCAGAAATATTTCATGGACATCATATTGACTCCTATATTACAAGGGAAACAAAACGTTGCAGTCCAAAACGCTGTTATGTTCAGTAAAAACTTTTTCGATGCGCACTTTGTTGATAAGGACTGGTATTTATCTGTTGCGTACCGACAGTGTCTACATGCAAAACTCCATAATAGTGGCGGTATTATGCTACTTGATACTCAACGCAGTGCATTTTTAGCTGCACGCGGCGTTTGATTATGTAAATGGGGCATAATTTGTCAAAATATTGATGCACAATTTGATCGCCGCCAGACTGACATTGCATTCATTTCATTCATTCTCAATACAGTAAAAAGCGGATTATTGTTCACGAGATGAGCGCTCTTATTGTTGACACTACGCTACATGATCCCCCATTTCACCAAATTCGATTACATAGCTCGGTATTAATGACAGTGCGGATATTAGAACATATCAGTGAGTAAATACTGTACGGCTTCGGGATGAAAGCAGAGTAGGACTGTTAAAAAAATGCTACAGAATTCACTGGCTATGTGATAAAATTGTTAGGTTGGTAAACCAAATTTGGCTTCACGTCCAACCAGTAGAAGCAAGATTCTTGCTGTAATAAGTTTTGAATTTCTAATTTGAAAAAAATTCAAAGTTTTTCTTTCAACCCCATAAAATTGTTAGGCAATCAGTAGTGATTATGCATACCAAATTTGGCTCAATTCCAACCGCTAGGAGCGAAGTTTTCGCCGTAGTAAAATTTCCAATTCCATGATTTTTTATGAAATAATTATAGCTTTCAATACCACATCCATTGTAGGGTTGTACAATATTTAAACTCATATACTTTTCGGCACACTAAAGAGATTTAAATGGTGCCGTTAACTCTTGAAAGAGGTAACAAAAAAGTATTTGAGTTTAATAAATATTCTACTACAATGGATTTTGTATTGAAAGATTATTCAAGTTCTGTACCACGAATCAGCTATATGAATAAATAATTAAAGAGTTGACTACCGTAAATTATTTTATTCGAATCCAAATTTTTTTCTACCGCAATAACTTCGCTTCTAGTGGTTGGAATTGAGCCACATTTGGTGTGCATCGTCTCTACTGACAGCCCAACAATATTACGTTGTTGACAAAAAAAATTTAAAATTTAATTTTTAATGATAAATCCAAAATTTTCTACTGCAAGAAAATCGCTTCTACTGGTAGCAATTGACCCACAGTTGGCGTGCAGCGTTGTTTTCGCCAACCTAACAATTTTATAACATAGCTGAAGAAATCTGAAGGTTTTTTGAACTGCCGTAATGCAGAAAATGTATGTATAATGCTTTCTATCACGACTATGGCGTCACCAATAACGTGCGATTGTCACGTCATAAGTCTCCGCATACCCACATAAAATTATAGTGGCTTGTTCGTACACAACTAAATCATAGAATCGATCTAACTTCCCAATCCAATTTTCCAGATAGCAATTCAATCCGACGATGTCGAAGAAGTGAACGCAGTGCTGTTGCTGAGAAATTATTGCCCCGCAAATCCACTTCCTTCACCTGGAATGATGTACGAAATATGAATACAATGTCTGCCAATATCATGTCAAACTAACAGAGCTTTGCAGTTTGCACAGACTTATTCAGGGCATATTTTGGAAGCTGAGTATGTTTACCATCATTGCGATCCCCATAATAAAGGCAAACGACCCTAGGTTTAGAGCCACGGTCTTTCACTAATCAATTCAAACGGCTTCAATCAATTCTAGGAATACGCCGTACTCTTTAATTGAGATTATGATTTGATTCCAGTGAATGATGGCTAATTTTATTCACTTTCGATTTCATTTTTGCGAGCGAGGCGGCCACAGTAGGATCAACTGTAATTTGTAATTAGCTGCATGTAATTAAACAAATTTTTTCATGTTATTTTAATTGTCATTGAAGGATTCCTATTCTGTGTAATTGTTATTGTAATTTGATAAAAATGTTACTAATCACAATTTCAATTGCATTGTTATTGAAACCTGACAATCACAACATAAAATAATTAGCCCATTAACAAGGGTGTTCTATGCGTACCTCAATAACTAATTTTGCCATACTGAACTGTTTCCCATAGCCCAACTCCAGCTCCAACAGAAAACTTGGTGAATTACAATATAGGCTATTGAAGAAAATCTTACTGTTTCATAAATTGACGAAAAACAAATAAAGTCTTCTGTAACCTGTTTTTTAAAATCTCTTTCCAGTACTGAGGCTTGCTGCAGCAATTGCAAAAAGAAATTCAAGTTTTCAATCAAGACTTCATCACGCTAGATCGCACATTTGTAGAGATGTTATCCAAGTCTTAGCTTAATTTACTCGGGCCAGAACCTTTCCGCATCCTAAGGTTCATCAAATGCAGTCGAACAGTTTTGAGCAAGTGAAAATGTAACTGCGAACCAAAATTTTGTAATTGGTAGGTATCAGGAGGTTCTTTACTCGTGCATTTATTTTAATTTTACACACCTTATCGGTATCATCCTTATTGCCTTACTAATTACATTTCATTCATCTTACCCAGCTCTGAGTATTGGTTTGAGTACATTTCAATGACTGTTTTGTATCCTATTCGCTATAAGTCGTTGCCAGTCGCTCAAACTTTTGATTGTTAGTAGTCGCTTATAAAAATTTTCTGTGTTTTGTATTTTTCAGTGCTCATGATTAGGAATAGTTCGAATACGTTCAAGTTTGTTTTTTCTACGTAGTACGAATCATGAATGAAACATGAATAGCTCGATATTGTTGCTAAATACGTCGCTACAGTTGTCAGAGAGCACCTCTCTAACGAATCAGTCAGACTTTTACCAGTAATTGTAATTATAATTGTACTTACTTACATGTTTAACAGTAATTGCAATTCTAGTCAGGTTTCTAAAGACTTGAGTCACGGTTTTCTGATGAATCCAGTCATCTTTTCAAAATTCGGAAATGATTCGACTCAACTCGAGTCAATCTGTGTATTCACACGACTTGGACTCGGGATATTACGCATGACTCGAACCAAGTCATATGACTCGAGACTCAGAGGGCCAAGATCGTCATTTCATTGTTATTTCAAAGAATAGTAAAGTGATCACACTATTGGGATTTCGTCTATTGGTACTGGTACTAAAATGCGATCAGAAACTGCTACAAATCAGGAAAATTAATATATTAACATGCAAACCATTCGATATCATCAACTGGGTTACCAAGACTTTAACTAGAAGCTGGGCCGTAGACACAATGACGCGGACTCGAGTCATAATACCATAACTCGGACTCCACCCTCCGATCGCTGACTAGGACTCGGTCGAGAGTTGAAAATTACTCGACTTGACTCGAATCAAAACTATGAAAATGAGATTAACTTGTTACTCGGATCCTTTGTGACTAGGTTACAAACCTGATTGCACCCAACCCAACCCTGATCAATGTAATTGATCCAACTCTGGAGGTGTCCCTATATCTAAATTAATAGAAAGTGTATTAAATTGCGCGTGGCGCCGAGAAAAAATTTCAGTAGCATAAATTTGCTATTATTGCTTATGTTTATTTGGAAATGATTTTCAGCGTACTTCAAGCCTTAAAAATTATGGACTTTGAGGCATATATTAAAATTTCCTTCCAGTCACAACGTGAACAGTGAAATTCGGAACATGCCCCGGAAAATCCAGACGTATGGCAATCCTAATAACTTGAGAATTTCGGACAATCATCCATGCGCGCAAGAGGAATATTATTGTGAGGCAACGATGCGTTCGGTAATACACACACCGCCCTGCGATGATCTAAATCAGCGGTGTCAAAGAAAACGAATGTTGAGTAATATTGATAGGCCAAATTATACCCACTCTAGTGGCAGAATGTGCGAGAGTTTACAGGTTTTTGTAAATTATTGTAAGATTTATGGCTATGTAGTTCTTCATAGAAGCGAAAACGCAATGCAAAACTGTTATATTCAGGTCACACGGAGAATAAAATGTGACAAAAATATGGTTCTGATATCTGTTTTCGCAGCGCTATGTCAGTTTTGGGTCAAACGGTCCCTGGCCCCCACAGAAACCTGAAATGGGTTTGAATATTGTTGAACCAAATTCCAATGTCACCGTTTATAGGTAAATCTATCTTGTTCCTCACAACGTATATAGTTAGTACAGTTTTCACGACTCCGACTCCATCGCGAGAAAGGAAGCCAAACTCCGATCCGACTTCACAGCCCTGGTTACAACCCTGTCATAATCCCGACTCAAATTATCCCATGATCCATGTTATATCGACTTTATTAACGAACGTAGGCTAACCAGGATGAAAATATGAACACTAAACAGCCTTCAAACTAAACGCAATTTATATACATCCCATTGTTTTAGTACGCATTGAAATGTTGAAATATAATTCCAAGCAACTTTTCGCCGTCCGTATATTTCCCCCCGGCCCGTCAAATGCCAAGGTCTGCTCTAAGATAATTTAACCCCTAATTTTCAGCCAGTCACTGCAACCAAACCAACCACATTACACAATCAGCACACATTTAATACATTACTTACATTGTGCGTCCGGTTAGTTGTGTTTTAGCTAGTTGCGGATTTTTAAAGGTCATTAGTTCTTGTTGGGGTTGCATTTAAAACAAACGGTGTTTTAAAAAACATTGTCTAAAGCAGGGGTCACCAACCTTTTTGCAACCGAGGGCTACTTTTGGGTACTGATTGAAGCGACGGGCTACCATTTACTCTCGTCGTTTACCCGTGCCAGACACAATTTTGGCTTTGATATTCATAGCATTGGGCAGGTATCGCATAGCGGTAAGACTTCTAAGAGATTCTTTTAAATCAAAACATCTCATTTCAACTAGCTAGCCACTAAGACTTTCTAAGAAATCACGAATTACTTCGCACCGTCTTTATATAAATTCTGTAACTATTGTAAACTCAGATTTTAAAATAAATCTCGTCACACGTTATACTGGACATCGTGTTATCTGTTTCTAAACCAGTCAGTGGGAGCCTAGCATTGCATGCTATCATGCGCTGTACTCTGGTATGTTACTTACACTGCAACTCTGAGTGAGTGTTCCAGATATGCATTAGTAAGGCGTGTTCTGCGTTTGTTATTTGATGAATGTCGTGTCCGCAAAGGCTGATTCACAACGATAAGTTGAGCCAAACACGCTTGAAACCTTCATAGCTGCTGCGCATTCACCACTGTACTTTTCCGTGTCAACAAGGCAGCAAAAGTTTGCTGCAGCCTTGTGGGCTTTGAGGTGGAGGTGATTTTGCAGTGGTACAATTTCAACCTCCAACTGTTCAGCATCCAGACATGACAGATTTCATTATACCTGACAGCAGCATCGATTACAGAAAGTTAGATGAAACATGGTACTATAAATTGCGTTGAGTGTAAGAGAGACAAGCTGTGTCAAAATATGCAATACACATTGGCCATACTGCATCTTCTAGTACGTCACCGCCATTTACTACCGGATAGTAATGTTGTTTAGTACTTTGGCATTGTCCGGGACGTTGAGCTTCCATAACGGAACCCCCGCCCTTTCAAGAAGACCGTGGGTGGCATGCCGTCATATCGCCTGTATGGGCAGTACAAAGTAGTGCTATTCTACGTCTTCGATATCTTGTTATTCTACTACATGTTGGTATATTACTAATTGTAATTGGGGATATTTGATATCATCATTTTAAGTGTTCATATTTATGTATTGTGATTTCTAAGTCACATCTTATAGTGTGATTTAAACAACAATAGCTAAATCACTCAATTTATCTATTTAAAAGCTCACTGGTGATAATCTGACGAATATTGGGAAATGCTGCTATTCGATCAATATTTAGAACAGGGTCGCGGGAACCACATCTGGTCCTCGCTGGCTAACTGGTGCCCGCGGGCACCAGGTTGGTGACCCCTGGTCTAAAGCATGTTTTAAACCAGTGGTTCTTAACCTTTTTTCCTCCAGCGCCCCCTTTCAAAAATTATCGTGCTCCATCGCCCCCTCCCCAACTTCATAATGTAACAGCCGTAACAGCACTTCGTCAACCCCCCAAAAACGATTGCCTTGCGCACCCATAGCGTGATAAACCGAACTTCTGAGGGCTTCGCCCCCACGAACTCCCTATCGTGATTTCGATGGCCAGCAAAGTTTGTGTGGCCTGGTCGCCCTAGGTACCAAAATTTTCTATATTGCATGAATGAATAGGTGGTAATTACATATATAAGTCGCGATAAACTGAGTGAGCTGTAACCGTAATTAATAATTAAACATATTCGGGCGTGCCCGCAGGTACAATTCTTCGTTACCAGGGCCGTAACAGCACTTCGTCAGCCCCCCCCCAACAAACAAAAAACGTTGGTCCTGGACCCCATCGGGTGATAAACCAAGCTTTCGGGGGACTTCACTTCCAGACCCCCATTAGGCTGTCCTCTATTTGCTGAAAGCCTGTTAGGGATCTACATTGGGTGTCCATTTACTGAGGCAGCTATTTTCGCCTAGTCGCACGATGCGCGAAAAATTTCACTGATTAATGATTGAATTGGTCAATATCATCGGGAATTGCATGTAAATTGAGATTAATTTTTATCCTCTCTCTGCTCACGTAAACACATTTACCGGTAGAGCTGAGTGAGGTGCAATGTT
>ATSW01009456.1:0-14312 GCA_000444245.1 Botryllus schlosseri
TTTCGGTTCCACCGCTCCCTTGCAGGGGATCTTTCCTTCAATGGTTTCACCAAATATTGATATTCTTTTGGCAGTGCACCTGGAGCCTTCAGCACATCNNTNANAAATAGCTGAATAGAATGTGCAAACAACTCAAATTGTCCACGTCTGCAACTGCTNNACCCNTCCCCCTTGGGCATTGAGTTGACCATGACCAGCATTTCAACAATCAATTGATCAATATTTTACGCTTTTTTGTCAGAATTGACCAATGTCATCATGGAATCAGAAATTTTCGTATCAATTATTGACTTTACTCCACGTTTGCTTGATTTTCTTCCCCTCTATGCTCACATATTTCCTATCATGGTGGCCTCGCAGGCCTCAGTCAGACGACTTCATACATCACCGGTATAATAAGCTATGTTGGTACCGAACCAATAGCACTATCTTCAGAGAAATGTTTCGACGCGACTCTTTTCTCTATCATCACGAGGGTCAGTCCAGCACGATTGAAGTTCTCATTTCTCTTACTGATTGAAATCTTCTGCAGACAACTATCCATCCAGCTGCTCTCTGGCTTTGGTGATCGATTACTGAAGGGGGATTCCCACGAAGTCAGTGGGGCATAACGGTGGTTCGTTATCTATAATATTTTTCAGATTGGCACGCCTACTGCCCTGTATGCAGTATACACTATATGCAGCTTGGCCATTTATTTTTATAATCTACCGTCCTGACGTCTTCTATCGACTTCTCTGACTCCCTGCCACCATGTTGTGACGTCACGAATATGGCCGATATTTTTTTACCTTCAATGGCCGATACCGATATTTCTCTCCAAGCGTGATATCGACTCGATATTATCGGCGAGCCGATAATCGGTCGGGCTCTAGTCATAACCATGTTAGCTTCAAATTAGCTATATATAGATTTATTAAATATAAATACTTCTGCACATAGAGAGAATGAATCAACCTACCAGACGCGCGAATCGGTTTTTCCAAGTACAGCAACAATGCAAAATTACACTCGCGATTCGAAAGTCAATCCCATTTTGACTTTCTGTAATGGTTAGAAATTTAAACCTTTTCAAATGCGTGGGCCATGAGGTCGGGCTATTATCGCACCAGCAATGAAACAAAAATAAACTAACCAGAACATAACTTATAATTATCATGGTGAAATATAACGAGAAAAAAATTAATCGAATCCCTGCAGAAATTAGATCTTTACCTCGCATTTTTTCAATATTTTAAATACGATTCTTGAGGCTTTCGTCGGCCGCACAAAACGGTGTCGCGGGCCGCATGCGGCCCGCGGGCCGTAGTTTGCCCACCCCTGGTATAGGCTATTGTTACTGTCATTNCCNAAGTCAAATTAAATCAGCGTTACATTTTGCCTTCGATTATTATTGGAACAAATCAATAACAACTTAAATATAATCATTATTGAGCCATAGCATTGCTTCCTAACCTTTTTAGCGATCGTACCCCCCGTGTTTCCAATAAATTTTCTCGTACCCCTTCGCCATCACAATTACGGATGGTACCTATATTAAAATCCGAAATCCCATTCACGTAAAATGGCGCATGGCGCGAAGACTATTTTCCGGTTGAGTAAATTGGCCAAGAACATATTTCACAGCATATAGGCCTAATCCCACAATGTATCTCGTACGCACTTATGTGGTGCTTCGTACCCCGGGGGTTCTACGGACCCTGGTTAAGGACCCCTGGAATAGAAATATCCAATCGCCGGATAATTCGTTGGTGTTATAGCTGTAGAGCGTACTACTACCGTAGTCGGCACCGATAATAGCATGGATAAAGAGAACAAGTAACACCCAGCATGTAACCAACTATACGTCACTGGGTCACAGAATACCGATGGTTGCCATACTGACCTAATTAGATAGCTATAACAGCCTATACGCCAGTGGTTCTCAACCTTTCTCATCTCGCGGACCGGCAAAATTGCAAAAGATGTCTGGCGGACCGGTGAATTTTCAAAATTGAAATGAAGCCAAAATGTAAAGCATGCAACCNTTTNTTGCAATCATATGGTNCTANAGAGTGACATTTAGAGGGTTTTGATCGNAATTAATTATCTTCATGATGGCATCCATGTGATTTTATGGTAGTCAGTCTGCTGNGTCGANGTCCAATCGCCTCNTCCAAATAAACGTGATACCGCCGAAAGTCGTTTGCAGTCTTTCGCGCCAAACGCCGTGGGTGTAACAGGCCACGTCAATTCGAATAATATTTTTCTCTTTGGCAATATCGAGAGAAGAAGCGTTTCGGAGTCGAACCAAGCTCCTTCTCGTGCTACCTTTGCTCATTATCCACTGCGACCGAACGCATAGGCTACTCTGCCAACTGCGAATACAATGCGCGCCGGAAGAAAATACCTCACTATATATGCAATCCGCGCCGAAAAAGCACTTCGTTGGCCCACCCCCCCCCCATCCCCCAAACGTTGATCTTGGGCCCAAAAGGCGCCAATGGCGAGAATTTTCGATCATTCATGACTGAAACGGTTTTCTCGCTGCCGAATTTTCGGCACGCGTTTCGGAGTCCCATGTTAGCCTAGACTTGATGATGTGTTGGTACGTCGTGGCGCGGTAATGGCTGACGCCGAAATGCCTATTTCTATTAATCTTGCGTATTTTTCGGAGAAGGGCACCGAATAAGCTAGACATTTAGTGACAATAAATCGCGTTGGGCGCAAAAAGAAAATGGTAAATGTTGGGAAAAGTTTTTTTTTAAAACACTCTCATTTATGTTCATTGGCAAAATAATCTTGGACTCTTCTCAAGCACTACCCCTCTCCAATTGGGCTGTTTGGGGTGCCACAGTCACGGTCTTGTACAGAATGAATGAATCGAAAACGAATTATCGCGCAAACTGTGCTGTTTCGCGATGAGTCAGCTCGTACCTGTTCTGTACTTGTCGCTCGCATATCGTCAAATGACACGTCTTGGACTTAATTATTCAAATCGAACATGTTTTCAGCCATAATGTTACCTCACGAAGTTCTGAATCAGTTTAAAATTTTATGTTTTAATCTTTTTATCAATGGACAAGCCTTCAACATTGCATCTTGAACTTAAGGTATAAAATTGTAATATACCTGGCGGACCGGCAGGAATGACGTCGCGGACCGGCGGCTGAGAACCACTGGCCTACGCGACACAAGCTACAACCTTTTGATGTATTGCTATTCCCCATGACAGTTTCATAGATTGTTGCGTCCCTAGGATTACCAAGTCACCGTTCCGTGTCGCAATTCCTTCTCTGATTTTAACGTTTGACCCGATTAAACTCCAGTCATTTTTATTTAATCACCCAGTCAATCCGAAATCGAGTCATTTTACAATCAGGTCGCACCAAACCCAATCACAATTTTCAGTCACGAATCACCAACTGTTAATGTTTTATCATCATGAACTAGAAATGTGACGTAATAGCTGATCTTCTACCGCATGGTAGACTTTAAAAGTGATATGAAAGTGAAGTTTGTTTAGATTTCAGTGATTTTTATACTAGTTTTAGCGTGAACTTTAAGTTCTTATATCTAAAAAATATCACACTTGAATATATTGTTGAATACTTAAAATTCCAAAATGCCGTCGCAGGCCGCGTGTTTGAGACCAGAGGTTGAGAGTGTCTGTCCTTTAAGCAGCTTGTCGAAAACGGAAAAAGGGTGTTCAACAGCAGTAGTAGTTGGCTGGCAACACTGAATTTATCCGTACACTGCTGGTGACATACCGCGTTGCTTCATTCTGACAATGTTGTCTACATCACAATTTTTCACCATGCGCTTCTTGATATTCTTTTGCCACCTCTACACATTAAACTTGGTCTCATGAAAAAACTATATCCGGACATCCTTAAAGTTTTAACAAATTATATTCCCCCGTATCTCTGAAGCGATGCTACGATCAGAGGGATCCACAGAACTCAGTCATAGCCTAGACAGGGATGAAAATTTTGAAACAGGGATGAAATTTTTACGTCCGCATAACCTATTTATGTCTTATATTGTAATTGTATTTATCGTCGGAATATCATGATGTTGCGCACAACGCTTGCTTTGCTAAGCTATTTTAAACATTCCGTTTTCATTTCACACTTCACACATTGATGTGGCAAGGATTTTGCATTTAAAACACATTTATAATGTTAAGTATTTACGTGCCTACAGTGTAACCTGCTTCTACCTGCTTCTGTCAGGTTGAGCGCCATTGAGCAAAATGATGCTTCCTTGGTTAGTTGTAAGTGCCTTCATTTCAACTGTGATATTATGTTTTTGCAGTATTTAAAACTGCTGTCATTGCAAAAACCTTGGAGTTCAAATAAAAAAAACCATCTTCCAAACATTGACAAAATGCATGACGAATTGAGCTACCACAATATTGACCAAAGCTAGCTCATTGGAATAAGTGACGAAGAAAAAACTCGATCTGATTGAAAGAATTGGATGCATTTCTGAGTTCAGCGCATAAGATTGATTTAGAATTAATTAAAACATCTTTGATTTTCAAACGCAGCAGAGTGTATAATGAATCACTCTATCACGCTGTGGCGGTTCGTCCTACCGGGCAACTGCGGTACTGCCCCACCTAAAATTCTGTTCTATAACAATGATGTATCATTTATAGACGCACAGCAATCAATATATACTGAAATCATGTCGAATCGCATTATATTTGTGCGTTCGGTTGTAAATGCCTATATTTATCGAAGTGTCTGCGAAAATCGAACTATGTTCCGTGTCTTCGCTTTGTAAATGCCTAGCCGGGACATCCCCCGGTAGCGCTCATAACAAGCCTTCCTTGCCTGTTCTCTCAAAGCCGCCAACAATCACGAAAACGGTGATTTACTCTCTCTATTCACCAAATTACCGAGAAAGCGGGGCAACTTTACGAGTTGCTCCGCGAGTTTGATGTAGCATTGGTATCTATATCTAAACTCTGTTACCGTCCTATGCGATGAATCGACCTTTGCTGGTATAGGGCAATTTTTGAGTTGTTTCGCACCATGAAGATTCTTGAAACTTGGTATGTTACGTCGAGATGGTGGTATTTAACACTGCCCCAAAGTTCATGGTTGCTACTCAAGGATTAAGGTGGCTATTTCGTTTCCGAAGTTGAGTGTGTGCTGATTCATCATGTATAGCAAACAGATTTTACTCAAAAGCCGGTATTGGTCTTCATTGATTTCGAGGATGTTCCATGCCGAGATCGGTCATGAGATTCGGCATGGTATGTCTCAATTTTAGTATCAAACGCAGTGCCAAGTTTCAAGTTTGTCATCGAACTATCGGGGTACTAATTTCGTTTCTTAAGTCAAATGAGAGCTGACTCGTCATTTATCGGTCACAAATTTGACGCAAAAGCCGGAATTGGTCTGTATTGTTTATACCCTTGCTCCATATACCTAGATATGTCATAAGCTTTTGCACGGTATGTCTTGATTTTAGTATCGAACGCAGTTCCAAGTCTCAACGTTGACACTCAATGATTAGGGCAGTAATTTCGTTATCGAGGTCGAGTATGGTAGAGATCTGCGCTGATCTGACACTTACCTACCGCATTGCAGATTTCACACAAAAGTCGGTGTTTGTCTGTTCTAATTGTAGCTGTGTTTCATAGCGAGATAGGTGATGACATTTCGATGTTATATCTCGACCATCACATGTAACAGTTCACTAAGTTTCTCGGTTCGCAATCGAATACTTATTTAGGTTTATAATCTTCAATGTCGATTTTACCGTGAATTTACATCATCCGAGCCATTTGCCAACAATCCCCGTTGTCAAGTGCGATAGCTATTCCGTTTCCGATATCGACTAACAGCTGATCACTTGATCAGACAACACCTCAATATCTTTTACGCATAATTCGCTATTGGTCTGCATTGTTTTTGAAGCTGTTCCATACCAAAATGGGAGGTGAGATTACGTAGTCTACATCTCGACGATGTCATCTAACACTGTTCCTGGTTTACAGCTTTCATTTACATATTTATTCGGTGATATATTTTCCAATATCGATTTCGCAGCAGATCTACGGATACAGTAAACCGTATGTGTTGTGTCACAGTCTCCATTGCTAAGTTCGAGAGTATGCGCGCGTGTGTTGGCTGCGATCTAAGCAGGGGTGTCAAAAATACGGCCCGCCGGCCGCATCCGGCCCGCCAGACGATGTCATCCGGCCTGCGAAGCAATTCTGAGTAGATTAAAATTGTCTTATATTTTCCAACACATTTCTATCAAATGTTGAGATATTTTGCAGGCAATTCTTCTACGTTCATAAGCCCCATTATACGTCGCTTTGGCTTCACTGTAGTTACCAATCTTACCACTAATAACAAGTTGGTGAAATCGACATCATTTTCGAGGAAGAAAAATTGCACACCAAGTTCAGAGTTTTATACAAATATGGGCCAAAAAGTAGTTATTCACAGAAGCGAAAACGCCAATGCGAAGCCGTCATATGCAGTTTAAATGTAAAATATATTAGTGCTACAAATATATCATTGAAATATCTATTGTAGAACTGAGGTGTCCCTTTCGACCCAATAGATCCCCAGACATGAGAGAAATCGGACCAATTTCCAATGTCCGCATTTCCAATCAAAATCTGGTATTGGTCACAACGAATATGCAGGGCTAGCGCCAGATTCCGACTAAATCAAAGGTAGCATAGAATATGCCAAATTATATCGTCGTTAACGCCACTGATTTAGCGTTGGTTATCTGTCTTCAATCATACAATCATCGTATTTTTGCCAATTGTATTGTTCGCGAATAAAGGCGTTGCATCTTGCTACTTGTAAAACCCTATGATCCGTGCATTGTCTATATAAGTGAACAGCAAGAGCACGGGGTAACATTTTGGAATCAGTTGACTAGTCCGGCCCACGAGCGATTTGAAGGCTTGAATCCGGCCCGCGACGCAATATGAGTTTGACACCCCTGATCTAAAGCATCTGGTCTGTGGTCACTACGAAGTCACATTCTGACGCCGGAATACATCTTTGTGACGCCATATAGATAACAAACATCGCGTGCACCCTTTGTCCCACCATCCGATATGGTCACGAGTCGCCACTGCTATCACCAGTGAGGCTCTGGCTCGTCTTTGCCACGCCTCGTTATTGCATTATTTGTAAACCGTAAATATGCAAATCGTGTAATTCATATGGTGAAAATATTCAATATTTGTCATTCATCAATATCAGTAGACAACTACTTTTAATCTGGGGTTTCCACGATTATCGTTTGCTTATCGCCTTATCAGGACATCATGTGCTTACTTGCCGTCGCTCCAGGAACGTTGTTCCCGTTGCTCCCCAGGCTACATAGCTAGGTTCATGACTTTAATGTTGCAGGTATATTTCGACAATAAAGGTTTTCGGAAGGTGAGACATTTTGTGACTTTTGAAAAGGCGTTTTAAACGCAAAATTCAAAACAGCATTGACACCATATCCTTTATATGAATTGCTAAATCTAGGTCAATTGTTCCGAACCTTTATCGACTCATCGCCCCTTATCAAGCTGGACATATATTTATCGTCCTTCCATTTTGGGATCCGAGAAAGGGGACATATGAACGGGAAATTTGTACAGCTAACTATGATCGCTGATAAATTGACTAAATATTTTTCGCGACGATCCCGGTATCTGAGGATAGTTTGTGGTGAGTTTCGCTCCGGAATAAGCCGATTTTCACGTATATTTTCCGACTATACCCGGTTACCGGGTAACTATATATATCTGACTGAACGTTTTCACATTTTGGCCCCTACCTCCCCCTTCGTACGTTTTCGTACCCCAGTTGCCCCCTTTGTAATTTTCGCCCCTCCAAATTAACAAAGTAGTCCACTGGTGGGCGATATCGCCCCCATTTGGGACCACTGATCTAGGTGAACTTTCGGATGTCAAGCAACTTCAGTCAGTTCATAGTTCAAGTGCTCACGTACCGTCGTAAAAAGCGATGAGCTACCTACACCGATTCTCAAACATGAACGTCGAAGCTAAATATGTTTGCAATTGGTCTGGCTTAAATGAGTCTACCTCATCCTTATCCATTATTTTTATATTTAAAAACAAGTTCAGTGGCGCATATCACAACAAATGCAACAAACCGTTGTTATGATACGCGTCACTAGACTTTTTTTTACATATTATCATAATTGATCCGGTTGATGTAGGCCTATATTGACCGACGTCAATCCCCAGAAAAATAATTTCATCCAATATTGAAAATTTATAAGAAATATTTGTTGTAGATTTTTAACATGGTTGTATTGGTAGAAATTTATCTTACATGGTCTCAGTTGAGTTCGTAAATCATTATCATGGCGGAAGGAAGTCATCTCCCACCTGCAACAACTCCGGAATCCTTACTCGCCGGTAAGATGTATTATATTTATGTTAAATGCAAGCGCTGGATCGGAGGGCTGCTCATATCTACCGATACCAGCAATATAGAGTAGCAGGACACTGAACAAGCACGGTAATCATGTATGGGAGTTCGAGATGGATACTATGGAGAGCGTCCGATACGGTTCTCGAGTAATCACCATTTTCTATTCAGAATCTGGAAATCACAGCAAAAATGTTATTTCGAAATAAACAAACATAAACGAAATTCAAAAGATACCGACTTTTGCGGAATATTTTTACGAGTTGGAAAATAAAGCTAGGACGAACGACTATAAGTTGCCAGGATATTATTAAAAATACAATTATTCAAAATTATGAACATGCATAGGAGGAAAATCATGATGAGTATGACATCACAGTGGTGCAACGGTAAATTCTGGTCATTGATTCCACCAATTGAATATTGACTGCTTTGTTATGAAAGCAGCTTCCGTGCAGGCAATTTTGATTGAGACTAGAGCAGGGGTTCTCAGCCCTTTCTTGACCGTGGCCCATTTTCCGGTTTGAAAATGTGCTGTGGCCCACCTCTAATCTTAAAGTCATAATCTTGTTCAATACGTGGTAATCGACGGCGCCGATATGCCTATTTCTCTAAAATGTGCCATTTGTTTCCTAATTTACTGATGAAATTCTAATTTACTGATGAAATTGAAACATAAACTACGACCAACGAAATAATCTTGGGCCCCTTCTAGCTCCCCCAATTGGTGGTTTGGGTGCGGCAGTTACGGCTTTGGNAGATCATATGCTAAAACTTCTCAAGTATTTTTATGATCGTCCGCTGCTCTATTCGCTTCGCGAAAGACAATGATCGAATTCCCGCATACACTGTGTGATTGGGATTTTAGATACACCATTGAGGGGAATAGTATAATCATTCTGGGCCAGCTTCAAACAATTCATTGGGGAATGGGGTACTACAGAGGAGTACCGCCGAATCCTCAATTCATTACTATTCGTTGCGGTGGTGCAGTATAGGCTACCTCCACCAGAAGTTGCTAATAATTTGCAATTATGGCCATTTTTAACTTACAATAATACTACCTGCCGAAGTGCAGTGAATCTATACATCAATTACACTTCCTTCCGAGATTATTCCACACCCCTTTTAACGGCATACGACATTATGACCCTGCTGGAATACTTGGTTACTTCAGCATAACCTTCCAGGTATTATGTACGCGAAATTATTTTAGTTGCTGTTAGCCCTAGGTAGTCATAGCCAGGTAGTCATAGCCAGTGGAAAAAAACGCCGTTTCTGCCTCCCATTTTTGACTTGAAATCGTCGGATGAGTCGGATGAAACTCTTTAAGTAGCCTACGTATAATCAACTAATATCAATCTATTTTTTAGAGATTAATACTCCAAATATTACTAAACTTACATTATTTCTAACATTTTCCAAATAGCTCTGTGGCCCACCTCAAATGCTCTTGTGGCCCACCCTTTGAGAACCCCTGGACTAGAGTGAACACATGGCTACTTTTCTTTTACTGAATTTTTCGTATGGCGCCAATTGAATACGAATGCCGCAATCTGCATCTGTTGCCAGGCGAACAATGGGGTAGCAATGAATATTGAAGGTGCAAATGGTCCTTGTGCCTGACTGTGAATGTTGAATAATCATAAATTGCGTTTGCAAATCTGCCGACAACTGAGCGATCGAGGGACTTTTAGCCAATTTGTTAGAAAGCTAATATAAATAGCTGGTTCGCGGTACAGTACTTGAATATAGTATTCAGTACAGCAAATTCGGGTGCCTATTTTCAAGAGTCAACGACACACTAAAACAGGGACGGCCAACCCGTGGCTTGCGAGAAGGTCCGTGGAGTAACTATCAAAATTAGTGATAGTATCAAAAAATACATGACCCAGGTAATTTATTACGAACCTGACCGGGAAATACGGGATGTTGGTGGCTAAAATATCAGTTCCGACGCATTGTTGCAGCCAGGTGTCAGCTACATTTTTCGTAGATCTTCGCATATGACCATGAAGTAGAATATTGAAAATGTTCTTAACGCTTCGCGCGATTTATTATCATTCGATTACTTGCTTTTAGTATTAGTGGCCCCTACTGAAAATTTAAAGTACGCACAATTTACAGAATTGAGTCTAGCTATATATTCGTAATTATGAGAAAAAATGTCGTCCAACATACGCCTGCGCGCCTTCACTCGCAGAAAGATCTTGACGAAACCTTCGCACAAAATGTTAGAGGCATGTTCGGCGAAATTTTCGATATTGATATGTCCATTGTCCAACCCCGAATAATCCAGTTTTGCCTAATGAGCCCAGCGGCTATGACAATATTGTACATTGGATTTTAATGATATAATAGTTGTCGATATTGCCGCATTGTGAAGTAAGTCTTGTTATCACCGTTACCTAATCCGGTTCGCTCTTATTGTACGACTACTGACAGGTCATCAATATTCAAGGGGCCCGCGCAATTGTTCGTACATCTCATGTGGCACTTTGGCCGAAAAGGTTAGCCATCCTTGCAAAACCCAAAAGGCGAAGTATGACCTGTAGCGTAGCAGCATGTGCTGCCGCCCCTGGCTTTCGTTGAAAATGCCACCCCCCTAAGCACACCGCAGCAAATTTCGACATAGTTTCCTCTTGAAGTAATATTTTTATTAAATATAGTTACAAATAATATGCTGCGTCTCAGAAGCTCTATATTGCTTGAGAAAGAAGGCTCACTGCCTCAGCGGTTATAAGGCCAAAAACAATAAAGACAAGAAATGGTGAACGAATGTATTAGGCCAGAGGCGGCCAATCCCTCGCCCGCGAAAAGATTTCGAGTGGCCCGCGAGATAATTCCCGAAACTAGCCCTAATATCAAATAATGAATATTCCAGGTAAATTATTACGTTTATACATATCGTCTGATATTGGCTCAACAATATTACGTAATTTATTATGAATTTGCAAGGCCGACTAAAAATTTGCTTAGCTTGACCGGAAATTTGGGTTGTTGATGACTTAAGCATCAGTTTCTACGCATTGGCGTAGCCGGGGGCCAGCCACGTTTTCCCTAGATCTTTGTATATTACCATAAAGTTGAATATTTCGTGGTAAATCTATTTGACTTGATATTTTTATCAACACTTAGCGCGATTCATTGTCACTCAATTTCTTGCTTTTGGTACCCTCTCCTGAAAATTTACCGAATTGAGGCTGACAATACTCGCAGTTAACGTGTCGTCCAACATCCGACTTCGCATCTGCATTTGCAGAAAGATGGTGGGCGATGAAGCCTTTGCACAAAATGATAGATACATCTATGCCGGAATCTTCGATATTTATATGCCTAAGGGCCGAATAATCCTGTCCTTGTCAAATGAGCCCAGCGGCATACATAGGCGATCCGCAATATATGCAAGTGACATCAGTATTGGCCGAACTCATTCGTTATCTTTGAAAAATTTTAGCAGTTGGCGCGTTGGGTTCCTGAGTGGACTATGCACGCTGACTTTTCATGACATAATTGGTATCGATTTTGATGCGTAGTAATATATGTCTTATTTCGGCTTGGCCTCATCCGGCTCGCTACTATCAGACGACTAAAGAAAGGTCATCAAAATTCAACATCCAAGTGACCCGCGCAATGATTCCCAAATCTCATGTAACCTTGTGGCCGAAAAAGTTGGCGCCCTGTATTTAGGAAATAAAAAAATCAATAGCCGCCTCAGAACTGAGCTTTTCGGGCTTTGGCCGAAACAAAATCAGCGACAATATCCTTAATTTTTTTTTAGCTTGGTCCCTTACTATAGAAAGAGTGGATAGAGGTCATAGCCGATCATAATTCATGGTAGAACATAACTAAGACTTATCAGTTTGAGCTTTAAGAAGCTCCTCTCACAGCTCGCAATTGGAACACCAGTGGCCAGATAAAGTTTCAGACATGAATGGTGTCGAATCGAGTAGGTGTGATTTAACTAACCGATGTAAACATCAATCGCTGTTGAATTACGATCAAGCGTAGTTTCACTGCTCCGCACCAGCAGCCTCGTATATCTGTCAATTTTCGCGGCCAACTCAAATTTAACAATACTGATCTTAATCGAAAGCTATTATTGACGCCCTGATTCCGGAAATACAATTTAAAAGCCGGCCAGGACAACGGAATCACCCCGAAATAGCCGACCAAGTCTGAAAATGAGCAGTGTTCCGAATAATCGCTCGATACAATTTCCATTATTATGGTCAATTGGTCGTTGCGTTGCGGCGCTCCGATTTTTCGGAACAATCGGTCTTGACGGTTATATCGGAGTGGTTCCATTGACATGCTCCCGTTTTAATTTGTGTTTCCGGAATTAGTGCGGTACTAGCTTTAGATTGAGACCAGTTGATTAAATAGACACTTACGTGACCTTTGATACCAACAAATCAGGTTGAAGAAGGATGTAAACAAAGAACAAGGTCGGGCAAGCTTACTATGAGCTCTTATGGGAAAAGGTTGAAAAATAAAGGTTTTAAGCAAAATTACGTTGAATTGGGGATGACTGGCCTTATTNNNTAGTACANANCTNTNGAGCTAGTATGTAGTTGCAGCTTTTAGTCTAGGATGAACAATTGAACATGAATGGTGGCAAGTACGCATCAGTGTGCTGTGTCCAAATGCATGGATTTTTGACAACTTTTCGGATTAAGCGACGATTGTTGTATACAGTACTATACTATAGGATTGTGGTATTGTATATTTTGACGATTTCATAGGCTCCAGGTCTCGAGCGAAATTTTCAAGCATATCTCATGTTCATAAATATATGCTATAAAATACAGCTGCTGCCACACATCACAATTTTGGTGTATTGATTATGAAACTTGAAAGCTATGGAGATTCTATCGAATTTCTGGATCTTCTTCTAACACCGCGGAGAAAGCTACGAAGTATATTTATGGAGCGCTACGTACACGACTTAGGGACAAAGATTGAGGAGACAATCCACTCTTTGTGGAAGCAATATTCTAGTATAGATAACTAACCTACATTAGGTTAGTTATCTATAATTCTAGTGAACAGCCAATGTTATCGCAACTTGCGGAANAGTGAGATATCACACTCAATGGAAATATACATTCTCAGAAAATCCATTATTGATTCGTCTTGCACTTGTAAGCCAGGGTAAGTAAGGAAAAAGACATTTTGTCAGAGACTCCTGCAATAGATATTGTAACCATGATTTATTTTCACATTAGGTTCTGATATATGCTCTCATGCATATGCATTGATTAAGACATTCCAGCACCTGAAGCTACAAGGACTACATTGTGATTTGCATCAGCATTAGTGAGCTCGATCGTGATCGACAAGCAATCTCTCGACCGTACTCGCAACCGATCAACTCCTGCCTCAAGGTAGATTTTGGTGTATCCGGTGTCTTCAGTTCTATAACATTCCACCAAACACAAATAATCTTAGAACATTTTCACCTGGAGAATTGTTCATTCAACAAATTGGGCATCTAAATGAGCTTCAATGCACACATCTGGAATATAGTATGAATAGACATGCACTGTTGGTACGCATTGACCATAGCACCGCGCAATTACGATCTGTAGCATGCTATTAGGCATTACGATATTCACAATGGAACTGAATTTTCACAATTTCTGAATATGTTGCATCATTCATTTTTAATTTTCAATCTTGAATTAGAGTAAGCAATTAGTCCATATTTGGTTAGTTGATACACAATGCTGTATAGTATGACTACAGAGAAAATTTTATACTCCTTGATTCTTCCGATCAGCTGTTCAATATGAATACGTCGTCTCGCCATCGTTCTTGTTGTGGAACAGTCTTGCTCAGGCATTTGACCAGTGGCGGCTCGTGACAATATCGGGTGGTGGGGCAAGGGCTGCAAGC
>ATSW01009457.1:0-10883 GCA_000444245.1 Botryllus schlosseri
CTAATAAACCAATGATGATGATGATGATACTGATATCACTCAGATCCACTGGATCTGCAAATTATCCATGGCCGTGTAGGTTGGAAGAAGTGATGGTAGCCTACTCCATATAAAAAAAAGTGGAGCAAGAAAAGGGATCAACCAGAAATGAAATTGTTTTTTTTTAATAATATGACCCCATGAGCACAGAGTTTAATACTAAATAATGTTCCCCTTCCTGCGAACAAGCCTTCTATTATTTACATTTCTCAAATAATGGCATGGGATTCAAGTATTATGAATGACTTTTCATGATTTTTGGATCCAAGGTACTACGCTTTGCTTTACCAATCCTATAAATTGAGAGTTTTAGAAAGATGTGTCAATATCACCACCTAGGGTTGTCTTAGAAAGCATTTATTGCTGTTGTATAACCGTATTGGCGAAAACTCTGCTTAATCGCCGAGATACCACACATCATGCAGGTGTGAACTAATGCATCTTGGTACACAGCATAGCCACAGTTTTGTACATCGACTCTTATCTACACAAGCCGCAATTCTCCTGTTAACACTGATAGTTTGAAGAGTATCCAAAAGTCTTTATCAGGGGTTGTTACACTACTGGGCCTGTTTTGTAAGCCAANATTTAAAAAGAGTCATGCTATCAGAGCTGAATAAATATCAGTTTGCTACAACCTAATTGCAGAGGTGACCAAAGCAGTAAGTGTTGCTACTAAAGTTAAAGTAATGGCATACATTTCTACTCAATTACAAATAGAAGTAGCCGTGTCCAAGACTAGTCAAAACCACTTCAAATAGAAGTATGAGTACTGTGACATACCAAAAAGATAGAATCTTCGAAAATATATTCAGTAACCGTTTTACAGGGATATTTTACACGGTTCTTACGACAATTTCACACATAGTCACACTTTTAGAAAACCCATTTTTAAAATGCAAGTAGTTTTGCCTGAAAAATGTTGATTACAAGTAGTCTAAAAGGGAAGTAGTGCAAGTATACAAAGCCTACTAGAAAAATTAGAACTACTGCAATACCGACCATGATTATTGTTGTTGTTTGTGATATTCATGGTATTTGTCCACTACTATGGTCATTTACGCCAGACCAATTTTCTTCATGTTTATTCAGTAGCTACCAGCTTGTAGCACGGCCCACTTCTAAGCTTTTATAGTACACCGCTTACACAGATAAGATGGCGAGGAGGAGCCTAGATAAGCCTCCAACACTAACACTTCTGATGATTATGATTACGAAACAGATAGATACCTGTACTGTCCACTTTGACATGGTATGGGATCTTGTTCAACAGAAGGGCAATAGTGATCTCTTGGGCAAACACTGCATATCGCACTGCCTGAAGTCGCTGCATACGTGCCTGACGAGCAGCCTGCGAAATCAAAATAAAGTCATACAAGGCTGACTTGACTACAATATTATCATTATGATTACATTTGCAGTGGTCATACGTAGAGGCGATACTGAGGTGGTTTGCTATCTGTGTTTGAAGTACCAATTGTTTGATAACTGGGGGTTGGCACAATGACAAATATAGTCTTCATAATTTTATCTCACATGTGAGATCCTTGGCACTACGATTGGTTGTATCGTAGCATCCAAACATTTATCACAAGGCCACAAATATTCATGAAAATGAAATTTCTGTGATCAAGCCGCAGCATGGTTAGAAAGAGCGATGCAATGATCATGCTCGCAATTGAATCAGTCATATAATTGATCAGCCCTACATATAACAGAATTGGGGGAAAATTGTTCAAACAAAAATTTTTGATTTGGAAATATTGATAGAGCAGTGGTTCCCAACCTTTTTCCACTCATCGCCCCTTTATCGAGCTCAACACAAATTTTCGTCCTCCATATTTACGGATCCGAAAAACGGGGCGTATCAACGGAAAATTAATTTACCCAACTCTGATCGCTGGTGAATTGAATAAAAACAAAAGGTCATTTTTCTTTGTAGATGCTTGGAAAACCGATTTCTGCATTTACTTTCCGTTGAGTTGGCGTTTTTGTAGTCAATTTTTGCGGAGGCTCCAACATTTTTGCCCCCGTCGCCCCTTTAATATTTTCGGCCCTTGTTTCTCAAAATCAACCGCTGTGGGGCTATATCGCCCACGTTGGAAACCACTGATATAGAGTATCAAGCCAACACGAAAATTTCGCTTTTTTCACTTTCACTTCCACATGCTGCACACCATGTTACAGACAGCCAAAATATCAAGCCACTCGAGAATTACTTTGTGCATGGCTTTGTGTATACTTGAAACATTAAAATTGTCAGAATTTCTGGTTTAGAAACCTTTGGTGAAATTTTGTAATCAGTATGTGATCACCTGTCATAAGGTATAACTGAAAATGAGTACATTCTAGTCACTGTATATTCCAGACACAGATGTGAAGAATCACAAAAGTCAAATGCGTGTCACATTTCTATGTTTCTCTCGCCCATGTAAAGCATCATTATGTGGTGAATAATGAAATCACTGTTACCTGTGCAGATTGTGTTGCCAACAGGACTGTACGTTCCAACGTTACATTCGGTTGCCGAAGTTGAATTGCAGCTATACCCAGCGGCGCATATTCCACACTGGGAGCTTCCCTTGACATTTGCATAAGTTCCTACATCACATGCTTTACAAGCTGTTAATCCTAAATCAAAAGTTTAGTTTCAATAAGAATTTGACTTCCATATTAGCAAATAGTTTCAATTACGAGAATGACATGAAATGAGCCAATCAACAAAGCAGATCATATTCAAATCAATCTCTTTGTTTCGAAATACTGTTTTACCTTTTGTGTCGCTGAATGTTCCAATAGGACAAAGATTTGTATCAGTAACGGAACAGAAGCTACCGGCTTCACACTCGATACATTGTATGCTTCCATTGTTAGCGGCGTAATATCCGTCCGGACATCTTTGGCACGAGCTTCTCCCGGAGAGATTTGAATATGTACCGGGTACACATTGTAATGGGCCTTCGGTCATAGTCGGGCAGTAATGTCCAATGTCACAAATCTTAAAACAGCAATTAAAAGAAATACACTTGGGTTTTACAATATGACTGGTTAATAATACAGGTTTCCAAAAGCAAACAACATATACTACTTAATAACATCCAAACAATGAGTACATCTGGGTTGAAATAACAGCAATAAAAGGTAAATTCCAGAGATACTACACACAGAGTGGTAATACGCCTGTTCTCGCTCCAAAAAAATCAACGCATTGAAGATTCAAAATAGGAAACACACTGCCCAAACGTAAGGTTCAGATCTTTGTGACGAATATAAATATTAATAGTACCGTACGTGATTGAAATATTTAAATATTCCTAAATTCTAATACAGGTAGAATTATCGACAGTCCTCACCGATATTTACAAAAATACCTACCTGACAGGAAGAAAGGCCTTCAGAAATAGCATGATGTCCATCAGGACACACCGTACAACTATGTGATCCAGCAATAGCGTAGGTTCCTTTCGGACATATCTCAGGAGAATCAGTGCCTGGCGTTGGGCACCGATGTCCCTCCATGCAAGTAATGCATTCTGATTGTCCAGATTCATTCTATAACATTGAAATAATTAAAGAGATGAATGTTCCATATTACATGATCATACGGTACGACCTATGTATTACCTGGTAGGTACCATTGGAACATTCAAAGCAATACAAAGAACCCGAGGTGGCATAAGTACCAGATTCACATTCCACTGGCATGGATGACTTGTTATGGCAGCTGTATCCTGTGGAAAGATGCACCTCTTTTACATCGTTAACTAGTAAATGGTATTCTCATTTCGTGTTCAAATCAATAGATTATTATATATGTACCAGTTTAAATACAGATGACACTATACCATAAGAAATGCTACATCCAGAGATATTTGCTTATGAAATTTTAGGTTTAGCTTATTTTGATCTTCGCCCGGATGAAGTCGTGAAGGCAACCCTGAAATTTTGTATCATGAATTACCTATTCAAATTCATTTGTACTACCAATGATAATACTAGCGCATAGGTTAGTTGATGAAAACTGTACGGGTACAGGATTAACAATATTCTATCTATTCAAAAGTTAAGGAGCCACGAATTCTTTTTCTTTTCGACCGGTGTTGAACATTGGTACCTGAAGGACATATAGTGCACGTAGCTTGTGCTGCTTCAATCTGATAAAATCCATCCATACAAGTACTGCAGTTTGTTGCGCCTGATGAACTGTAGGTTCCTGCATCACAAGCGATAGCTTCTGTTCCCGCAGAATCTAGAGAAAAGTACATCAAATAAGATCAATATTTTTAGGAACTATCGTCTGGAGATCGTCACTGAATACCTGCCGTACCACGAATCAAGTAGGCTGGATCTATACTGCTTACCACGTTCGTTTCGACATTTTTCATTCAAAAACCTTCACTCAAGGTTGTCACAGCTTACTTAATGTACAGGGGTGTACTGAATGTATCCCAATCATAGTAGTTGGTAAAAATTTGAGTATTTCACAATTCTGCCCACTTCCTGCATTAGTCACAGAGATATATCGTGAAACTTCATAAGTTTCCTCAGTTCTTTGCAAGTAAATGTCATTTAGTTGCATCATATAGAATTAATAGAATTTGAAAAGCTGATTGATTTAAGGGTTTTAAAAGCTCTGAATTTCTAATTATGCTTGAAGTTATGTTGGCCTAACCATAGAAGCGTTAATTCTTGATCTGCTTCAGTATTATCAGTGACTACTTTCATCACTTCCCGAATTATCAAATCGATCCAAGCAATAAGATGCAGAGTAGGTAATGAACCGCAACCAATCAGAAGTATTTCATTTTGTATATTTCTATCAAGCTAAAAAGTTGTTGAGAGAAAGGTGGGCATGTTGGCCACCTGAGAAGGACAATACCAACCAAACAAGAGTTATCATGCTATTCATTTATTGTGTAAGACAAGATTATATCAGACAGCTGAGACCATTATACATATTGTGAAGGAGCAAGGCTATAATTTCAAGGAGATGCCTATTCAGAAAAGGATTAAGTAGGAGTCATGAATAGAATGATAAAATCTTTGGTGTTCTTGAAGCAAGCGGATGTTCATGGATATTACCACCAATAAATTTTGCACGTTCAAATTTGAAATCAACTGTTATAGCCGCTGCTGATGTACACATACAGTATACACAACGATACTGTGAAAATATGATAAAACTGCTGCTACTGTGCAATCTTAAGTCAATCAAAAGAAGATCCAAGGTTCTTACTTGGACATTGATAGCCAGCAGGACACTCCGTACATGATGAAGCATTCTTTTTGTCATTGTACGTACCAGGCGTGCATTCCAAGCATAGTGATGTTACTGAGTAGTAATATCCAATGTTGCATCCCTTGGAATAAATCGATGTTTGAGAAACATATATCGTCCAGCACATTTTGAGAATTACAAGATTAAAGATTCCAATTTATAGAGTTTATAGAAATTCCCATTATCAAGTCCACTACAACTAACCTGACTTGTTGGTTCCACTTTTGGATCAGAGCAATTATAACCAGGTCCTGGGCAAGATAAGCATTCTGATTGCATTGCTTGATGCTGGTAAGTAGTACCCGCTATGCAATTGGTACAGGAAATTGCTCTTGATAAACTGTTAAGGAATGGAAAAAAACATCATCACAAGCGTAACCGAGACAGATATACAGAGAGAGAGACTAGTTTTTAAGTGNNGCAGTGGCGAGGAAACTATATCCATGAGTATGGATTACAGCCAACTAGGGATCCCCTCATTGACAACATAGTCTCTGACTTCATGCTGGCTGAGCCAATTGTCATCATCTCTGATTTGTTCTTATCGAGAGCTGCAACACAGAAACAATCATCTTACCTGAATGAGCCAGGTTCACAGGCAATCGGTTCTTCTTCGATATTTGGACATCTGTGGCCAGCAGGACATTCCTGATCGGAATACAGAAATTATTATCAACAATGAAGATAATGTATTTCAAGGTGATGGAATCCATCAGATGACTAGCAATCTCATCAATTTTTTAAAAGAAATGATGGAGTTGTGAGATAATTGTAGGACAGAGGGATTTACTGGTAAAGCATCTAAGCTCCAATGGCCATATTTAATCGGTACTTTGTTGTGCACTACTTTTACTTCGGCAGATTTTAAACTATTAGTATATTTCCCTGATCAAGTGATCCACTGGTAGAATAGTATCAATATTTTTAAAAATTTTAACTGACACACCTATCGGGCCTATTCATATTCCTAAGTGACCAACTTGAACACTTGCTTGATTCGCATCTAAAATACTTGCCAGGTCGCATCAATGATAAAAACAAATACAGGATCGTCCGCTACTGATCTTTTCTCGGTGGTACACAGTGGCATCATTCGTATTTCAACAAATTTTACCCTAAATTCAAAATAGCAATGGACCTCACATCACATCGTTGAAACATGGGCGTTGTTAGAGGAATGGCAGGGACCTTCATAGTTATGCTTTAAATGATTGAATTAAAAGTGAACTTTTGTGATACTGGTATTTATAAACAACAACTTTCATACCTCACACTCTCTCTGAGCAGTCAAATTATTATAGTAACCATCTTGACAGCTGTTGCAGTCAGCAGCTCCCGAAACACTGTAAGTCCCTTTACCGCAAGGCTGCGGCGCTACTGACGCATTAGCGCAAGAATATCCATCCGGACATCGCACGCATTCTGCAGATCCAGGTAAATCAGAGTAATAACCAACAGGACACGATGTGCAACCTGTCGCAGCCTTCAAAGAGTAAAATCCAGCACCACAAGTCACAGGTGATGAAGTAGGGTCGCTACATTGGTAGCCTTCTGGGCATTCTCGGCATTCACTTGCTCCTATGTCATTACTGTAATGCCCGTACGGACATGGTGTACACGATATCGACCTGGCTGAAGCAAAAGTCCCTTTTTCGCAAATTATGGGGTCAGCGGATGTGTCGGCACAGCTGTGTCCCAACGGGCAAACTCTACATTCGGAGGAATTGGTGTCAGACGTGTAGTAACCTCGTGCACACGTACTACAATTCACAGACAATCCCGCAGAATAACTACCAGGAGAGCAAGGCGATGGATTAGACGTGGGATCTGTGCAACTAAACCCAGAAGGGCACGGTACACATTCATTTATACCGGTTTCATTCACCGAGTAATACCCTGCATCACAAGATACACACACAGTGGAGCCGACATTAGATTCAAACCCTTGAAGACAAGGTACTGGGTCCATTGATGGGTCAGAGCAGCTGTACCCGGCAGGACAAATCGTGCAATTTTGTGAGGCAGGCGTAGGCGAAAAATATCCTTCAGGACAAGCGGTGCATTCCAAACTGCCTTCTGTCGAATACTGTCCTGATGCGCATTGAATAGGACTTGAGTTTGTGGAAGGACAACGATACCCGCTGGCGCATATCGTACAATTAGTATCACCAGTTGTATTAGCATAATACCCACGGGGGCAGGGTGAGCATTCTACAGCGCGCTGTGCACTAAAATGCCCTGCCTCACATGGTGTAGGATCTTGACTGGGATCGGCGCAGTAATACCCTGCAGGACATGGGGCACATTCATTAACCCCTGTGTCATTCATGGAATAATACCCATCGTCACAGGCTACACACTGGGTTGAACCGATCACCGAAATATACCCTGGTAGACATGGCACTGGGTCACGAGACGAATTTTCGCAACTGTACCCGGTAGGGCATATGCTACAGTTTTGAGATCCTGCAGACGACGCATGGTACCCCTCGGGACATTGGACGCATTCGGAGCTACCCGAAGTAGAATACTGTCCAGGGGGACAAGTAACTGGATTCGAGGACGGAGTGGGGCAGTGATACCCGCCCGTGCACAAAGTACACTCGGTAAGAGCCGTGTCGTTGGCGTAATAGCCTTCAGGACAAGGTGAGCATTCTGTGGACAGGCCTACGCTGAAGTATCCTACAGAGCAAGGTTGCGGCGTTACACGCGGATCGTTACAAAAATAGCCAGCAGGGCACGGTTGACATCCGTCGGTACTGTTTGAATAATACCCGGCAGGACAGATGGTGCAATTCGCTTGTCCGGTAGCAGAATAAAATCCGGACTGGCAAATTTCAGGTGATAACGTAGGATCAGCACATTGGTAGCCTTTGGGACAAGCCATGCATCCAGTGCTACCGTATGATTCAGCATAAAAACCGGTGGCGCATGGAACACAATTTGTTTGGTGTGACGTCGCAAAAAAGCCTGGTTCGCACGGTACTGGTTCGGATGATGAATTACCACACTGATTTCCAGCTGGGCACGCGGTGCATTGGATATTCCCATTGTCGGAAGCATAGTAGCCTTCGCTGCACGCGGAACACACAGCACTGCCTTGTTCCGAGTAAGAGCCTGCGACACATTCCACTGGAGAAAGTGACCTGCATGCAAGAATTTGATGAGATTTCATTAATGGACGAACACTTATTGGCTATCCTGAGGTGCTCAGTAATTACATACTTGTACTGCTACTTCACCTCCATAATGATAATCGTATCTACTTACTCTAGTTGGTTACTAAACCATTTTTAAGCACCCACGACTTCGACTTTATCACCTTCCAGGGTCAAACTGATGCCAACAGTTTAGGTCAGTGGTTCCCAATCTTTTTCGACTCATCGCCCCTTATCAAGCTTGACACAAATTTTCATATAAACGAGATATTTTATACAACTAAACTCTAATCGCTGGTGAACTGACTAAAAGAAGAGGTCATTTATTTGACCCGTCTTTCCATATAATTGGTGAGAGTTTACCATTTTTTAATCGGCTTTCGAGGCAGATCCAGAGCAACCCGTTTTTCACATGCATATCGTGCCGATTGGTTAAATATAGCCGATTTAAATTTTCGCCCCGTATCGCCCCCTTTGTTATTTTCGACCCCCTGTTTCTCAAAATCCCTCACTGGGGGCCAATATCATTGGGAACCACTGGATTAGATTATTACAATAACCAGAAAGATGCTCATTGTTATATTAGCAGTAGCCTACTTTTCCTACATAGGCCTAACTGTCAGACTGCCAAACAGTATTGTTGTGGTATCACGGTCATCAAAATGGCTTAGAAATTTTATCAATTGGTGTCAATATTAGTCATTTCTCACAGGTAACGCAATGTTATCATCAAATTTTTTAAATTTCACGTAATATAACGAATTACTCCTCAAACTAATATTTACTACTTGTAGTTCTCCAGAGAAGTTTTTTATATCATTTTTTATTGAGTCAGAAGGCACTACTTCTACTTTGTTCTGCTTTTCTTCTTCATCTTTCAAAACGTTCTACGTGAATGAATGTTGTGACTATTCCAAAACATATCCACCATCAAAAAGTCATAGGTGCTCAACACTGATCACTACGTGTAGTGCAGATCAGATTCAGTAATATTGGAACCCACGCATTTTTACAGCTGTATCCAGCAGGGCACTCCACACAGGAAGCCAATTCCGTAGTGTTCGCATAAAGTCCATCGGGACAAGCGATTGCAATGTTACTTGCTTCAGGGCAGCTGCAAAGGAATAGAAAGAACTGCATAAAATGACAGGCACATATCTGTCTATTATTTGAGTAGTGTACGGTAGTGCCGTATAGGAAATTCCTAAAAGCATAAAACTTGGATGCAGAGATAAAATAGATGTATATGTGAAAAAGAGAGAAACTGTGACGATATGTGCATTCTGTATTGTACTAAAGGTGGAGATTTCACACCAGATAGGACTCACGTAAGGCAAAGAATTATTTTTTGTAGCACAATAAATGTTATTTCAACAAATCCTCCTATCATAAGACTTGTGAGTATTAAAGTTTTCAATGGTACAAACGTAACGTCATTCAACTGGCACCAAGGAAGAATGACATCGGCTTATCTGGACTAGGTCACCCCAAAATAGTTTAAAATTAATATCATAGAATTTATTGCCAAGTAACCTGAATACATAGACAAACATCGATTGTTCGGTATCACCCTAATACGAAGATTGCTTCATGGTATCACAAGACAAAAGATCCATTCTATCAATGAAAACAATTGTTCTTTCATGCTTCAATCACCTTTTTAATGAGTACGCCACTACACACACGTACACCTGTATACAAATCAATTGCTCAATGTCTAATAAGACAAAAGACTGGTTGAAAAATGTTTCAATAAAAGGATACTATTTATAGGTAGGCCTACCAATCGTTAATGCTGTGTAACTGTTGCTTATGTATCACACATGATTCCACTGTCAAAATCGCTGTATCTGAGTTAATAGTTATCAAAGGCTTTTTGGGTTTTGCAACAAGCGGAGTCAATAGTACGGTAATATAATTTTTTGGGATTTTTTCTAGTGTCTGAGTAGATGCCAGTAAGCTTTGCAAATTACAATGCTGCGCCATATCTAACAAAACCAACACGTCCAACAAGATAAGATGTCGACTGAAAAATGACAACCCACTTGTGTAGGATTGTAATCGGTTGGTTGGCTCAAATTAGCCTACGTAAAATGAACAAACAATGTAAAATTGACCAATCAGATTGAAAGTTTGCGATCAACGTGTAGGCTACATCAGTCAACTTGTAAGTGTAAATCCAGGTCTCAATTCTCACTACAACACTCTTTCGTTTTTTGGCATAATTCATCTGACACTCTTTTGAGGAATGCAAACTTTACCATTCTAGTGCCGTTCTCATTGGTGCGTATAGAGGAATGTGGTGAATGAACTAATATGCAGCACACAAGTGTGCCTATCATCATATAAATCAGTGGTTCTTGACCATTTTTCTCCAAGCGCCCCTTCATGGTCCCCCCCCCCCCCCC
>ATSW01009458.1:0-16150 GCA_000444245.1 Botryllus schlosseri
TAAAATTCAAACTATAGCTTTGTTTGAATATATAGTCCAATATATTGAAAAGGGCGATATACAGCTCCGACTCAAATAACTAAAGATTAACATCCAAAGTGGCTTATGAAAGAAGTACTTCTACTCGTACTTGAGTAGATTTTTCCGTCGCTACTTCTACTTCTACTTGAGTAGCTTTCTTGACGACTTTGACTACCTCTGCTAAAATGTTGTCTCCTCCATGTAGAATAATTTGTAGTGATTTTGGCAATCAATCCTTCATTCACAATCTGTACAACTTTAACAACTCTGTCTTACAGTCTTGCGGCTCATTTATGCTCATAAACAGTAGTCTGACCTCAGCCGGCTATTATTTTGTTCTCAGGAGTCTGGTGTGGTATTGAGCTGGACGATCCTGTCGGCAAAAACGACGGCAGTATCAACGGCACACGATACTTCACTTGCGAAAAATCGCGAGGAGTCTTTGCGCCGCTCGGCAAAGTCGTTTCGGCTATCCCCGTGGCGCCACAGTACGGATCTCCCAGAGAGCAACGCATCTTATCTCCAAAATCTTCCAAATCACCAAATTCCGGGAGTCGTAACGGGAATGGCTGTGATGTAAAAAGGTATGTTTGTGCACGTTTTAATTGTGAAAGAACTGACATTAAGTACGCTTGTGTGTTTGATACAGGGCTGCGAGTCAGAGTCAAGAGTTGTTGTCAGCACAGTCACTGACGTGTATTGAACTACATAGACCTGTCTGAAGAGTGTTAGAATATTGATTGCCGAGGGGTGGGAAGATAGCCAGGCAGCTATACAGCAAGACAGTATGAAGTTTAGGTAGTGACGGAAGCAGGGCAGAGTAACAATATGATAAGACAGAAACTGATTGCTAACACTATGACCTGGAAAACTAGATAATTCTTGGACATGAAATACACTAGAAAGATTTTGACCTGTATGCTTTTAGGAATACATCAATATGACTTATTCTAATTTAATTTGTAAACTCTTTCAATGCTGTGATGTTAATTCAAGATGACCTTACTAAAAAGGCCGTATCGCACCTCCGTCGCCAAATCTTCTCGATGGTACAGGCGAAAAAGAATACCTTATCTCTCTCTCTCTCTCTCTCTCTCTCTCTCCCTCTCTAATCTAGCAACTTGATTCAATATCCAAATTTTTACTTATTTATTCCAATTCTAATGTAATTTGGAGAAGCGGAAAATATTATATCCGTCCAACTCTGCTAAGACTTGTTATGTCGATCTACGGTCTTTGGTTAGATTGTGAAATTCTTTGAGCCAAATGCGAATCAGTTCTTGTCGTTGGTCATAGCAGGGGAAAAGGGTGATATCAAGTCTTATTTATCAAGTTCAGGGCGGAACAAATCACAATTTGAGGTCAGCTGTGCAAATATCAGTGCAGAGTGATGGCTTTACTCACAACTGATTCAAATCAATCTTGAAGCTGCTTTCTACATTACAAAAGTGTGCAGTAGATTTTAGAGGAAGTCAGAATAAAGGAAGTCAGGAACTCCAAGTGAGCAATCGCCTTTTTCCAAGAATTATGCGTCATAGTTAGAATCGGCATTTCAAATTGTGCGGATTCAAGTCTGCTGCAACACAATTTAAAATTAGACAATCACGTATTTGTACCACGCGTTATTCTCGACCCACGAAACAGTATTCTCATGTCACGCCATTGCTACTACGCCATTTCCTGATTTCTTTCATGTATGTATAATTGTATTGTGTATATGTGGAAGTAATGTACCACTGTATCATTTGTAGTAGGGTGGCATCTGTTTGATATCTTCACAGGGTCGTTCAAACATAAGTTTTCTGGGTATGTAATAAAATTGTTAGGTTGGTTAATAAAACGCTACACACCAAATTTGGATTACTTCCAACTCGTAGAAACGGAGCTATTAGTGTTTAAAAATTTTGAATCCAGCAAGAAGTTATTTTATTTTACTATTATTGGTGAAATTGCTAAGTGATCTAAAAACTGTGCCTAGTAAATTCGGATCAATCCAAACCGGCAGAAGCGGAGTTATTAGTACAGAAAAGTTAGGATTTAAAATAAGTATTTACGGTGGGCGGTTCTAAAATTAATAATTGACGAATTTCCCAAAATCCAAAATTTTTTACTCCAATATCTTCGCTCCTACTGGTTGGAATTGAGCCAAATGTGTTATGCGTCCTTTCGAGACAACTTGACGCTGTCAGGGTATAGTCCGTGAAATTTGAAAAAAAATCATTTGTTTTATTGAATTTATTTTTTTAAAACTATGATAGCTTCGTTGCTACAGGTAAGAATTGAGCCAAATTTGGTTCGCAGCATTTTTTTTAGCCAACTGAATAATTTTGAAAAAAATCTTTTTTGAACATTCCTATTTTTCAAGGTCTGTGTGCACATTTGCTTTTGACCATGTACCTTTTTTCTGTCAGACTGATGAAGTTAGTCTGGTAGTAAGACTTTGACATCAGCCGCATTATTGTCAAGAATGCTGACTTCACAAATTTAGTGTACCTTGTTTGCATACCTTGAAAATAGCTCCTGAAGCTGCTAGCAATTCAGCGAAACTACTATTTACCTTGTCAAGCGCGATGGTAAACATATACTCTGACACTATTGGCTCATTTCAGGGACGACGGCAGTGGTAGCGGTAAACTGAAGGTTGGGATGGCCGTGCTTCTGGATAAGTCAAAAGAGGCTATAATCAAGTCAGTTTGTGCGGGATATTTTACGTGTGATCAAGTTTTTGAAGTTAGGATCATATTTAGATTTGTAGGAACGACCGACTTTGCCTCGGGGGTGTGGATTGGCCTATCACTGACTCAAGCTACTGGGAAAAATAACGGAACTGTACAAGGTCGAGAATATTTCCGATGCAAACCAAATCATGGTGTTATGGTCCGTCAGCATAGAATTACAATTGATGATGTCAGAAGTGAATCATCGTAGCGGCTTGTCATGTGATTTGACTTGTGGAATTGAAAGGATGAAGTTTGCGTGATACTTTGTGTTGTTTTGCAATCGTGTTGATCCAACAATCATAATGATGTTGTTGGTAGTCTGGTATTGGTTGGTGGCAGGAATAGTTCAATTATGTATTTATGCTGTGTCTGTAAGCAGTAAGAAAGGGTTATATATGTACTATTATCATATTGTGTGCTCGCTTTTTTAAAATGCAGAAACCGATACTACTGTTTCATATCCGTTATATTTCTATATCTGTATCTCGTTAATTCAATTTTAGCACGGTACTTCGTTTAAAATTTAGGAAGTCGTAATGCTACTAGCATGTCGTTCTTTTTCCTATTGTAAATCTGCTATTTGTGACTGTATTACGGTTCAATTCTGATATCGTACCAAAGTCATAATGCTACCAGCGTGCTGTTCACTCTGCTATTATATAGCTGCTATTAGCACTGTATTACAGAACTGTGTTTCATTATTTTTCTACCTTATTTCTTATACACGCTCATCATAGTGATATATATTTGTGACAATGCGATTCGTATGTACAATTTGACATCATGTTTTTTTTATAATATCAACCTATCAGCATCTAGTGCGTTATTACTGGTCAATAAACTACGGAATAGAATATTAAAATGGTTGCCAACATTGTTTTTCCAGCCTTGCTGTCTAGTGACTTATTCATCTCATTCTCAGTAGTCAATATCAATCAACAAACATGGCAAGGGAGAAAGCAGAGTAAGAACCTGATGGTAAATTGGAATGGATTGCAGACAGAGTTATGAAATTAATTTTGCAGGCCGGTGTTTTGCCTTGGCGACAACACTTACCCCGTGCCAATGAGCCTTTTTGCCACTAACAGAAAGCGGTTGTGCTGTGCCTTGAGAAAGAACGAATCTGTTCCGAAGGGTGCTGTAGTTGTGTTGCAGGGTGGAAGTGAAATCGGTCAGGACTCAACTGACGTAGACTTGGTTTTTCGACAGGTAAGGGCCTTTGCAGTTTGTGCATTTTTTCATAAAGGTTGACGGTCCAAATTACAAAGTAGCCCACTCTATATTTTTTGTGCTACTGGACTGGTTTTATTTTTTACCTTGCACCAGGATTCATATTCATGTGACTTTTGGACCTAAGCTATTGTCGAATCGCTTACAGATGAATTGGCATTTTGGACTGAAATTCTTAGTGGCCAGGATACAGTATTTGAATTTCGCATCAAACATTATGCAACAACGGCTGCATTCTTCCTATATTTCAAATTCAGGTTAAACCGCATTTACAGATGTTCGTCCCTGATGGGAGTCAGTCAAAAAACTTTCAGTGGAATAAATTTTGCAATATGAATATATTGTTTTGAAGTCCTGTACCTCTAAAAGCTTAAATGTTTGAATATCACTTCTTTGTGGCAATGCATCTCCTAATCTTGGGGTCTATGGTAGAAAACATCGGCAAGTGTTCTACTGATGGTATGGAACTAATTTATCTCGTAGAGGTACCCGAACGGAAGTTTCATTCAAAGCCTTGTATTGCAACCTAGTGGTAGTTTTGCCTTGCTGAGGAAAAACTCAATTATACCAATAATATCATTGACAGTTTCGATTATCTCTCAACAGGAGTCATATTTCCAATGGTGTTTTGGTGTTACTGAGGCCGATTGCTACGGGATTATCGAGGTAGACACCGGAAAAGCAACTCTTGTCGTGCCCAAACTTCCGGATGAATACGTTGTGTGGATGGGAGAGATTCATTCTTTGGGGCATTTCAAGGCGAAATATGCGGTGGACGACACCAAGTACACAGCCGATGTATGCGATTTTCCTGCTGTTAGTAAGTCTTTCAATTCAAACTATGTCAAATATTGAATGATGCAGATTGCCGAGGCTTTGAAAGAAATGAAACCTTCGAAGTTACTGACGTTGGTGAGTTGAATTCTTCCCGCTATTGCCATTTGTTAGTTTGACAATTGATCGTTATCAAATAAGTTTTGGTTCCGAGTTCAGGTTTGTTCAGTTCGGCTCAATTTAGAAATAATTTCATCCTTTCATAACATCACAAGATTGCAATAAATTGAAAAGATATTATACGCCTACCTTGGCCTAGAAATGAGAGTCGTGTACACTGAATGAAAATTAACAGAAGATAACTGAAGGACAAGCAATGAAGATAGTGGGGGCGTGTGTCAGTAGTCAAAATACATATATCATATTGTGGTCCAGTAACATCCAAAAGTACTAATGTTCTTGAGCAGTATTTGTCTGTTCAGTTTATTACATGGCTTGATTCAACATTATTTCAACATATTGCTCCTCTTCCCACATACTCCTGTCTTATTGCCTGTGAATGAAGGTTGTGATTACCAGGATTTCTTTTGCCAAAGTGAATTCTATGGCAAATATGACGGGTGAAATTTCTAACACTAAATATTTTACTATATCCCAAGATGCAGGCGTTCAACTCGTAAGAAGAGTTCTGTAGGGACTTGTAGAAAGTACTGGGTTTTCAAAGTGCGCAATTAGAACTCGAACTAACATCCTTTAATAATCCCCATTTAAATTACTAAAACACAAATATCTGGATTCACTAACTGAATTGCAAATCAGCTAAGAAATATTGGAGGTAGAATCAGCATTCCAGAAGGACGGGATTTCGACCACCTAAACCCACCCTCTGTCCACGCCACCGTCAGTAGTGATAACTCTGAGCTAGCAATGACTGCTACAACATCACACAACAGAACACCGGTATCACGAGTCACGCCAAACGACGACATGTGTTTTCTAGTTCTTTTGAACCAGAACTAGAGCTACTCACTTTTCGAAATCCGCAAATAAAACTAGAACGAGAACTACTCGCATAAGGTGGTTGACAGTCAAGAAACTCGATTGGTAGTTTGTACAAGTCTGGAAGTCTGGAATCTAGATTAACTGCAAGAAAAAAAACTAATTGGCTTACGTTCTTTCACTCTAGAGAGGCCTTAACACTGATAGCGGTAAAATGACCAAAGAGGCATGCTTCGACGGAATTAGCAGGTCTGTAGGCTACGCCGTGATTTCAATGTTCACATACGAATGTTGAACACTATCCATCGGCAGTTTCGTAGTGGAAAACTCTGTGCTGCACAAGGAAATGACCGAGCTNCGTGTCATCAAAACGCCGCAGGAACTGGAAGTGATGCGATACGTCAATCGTGTGAGCAGCGANGCTCANAAGGAATTNATGCGTCGCATTCGACCTGGATGGATGGAGTANCAGGCAGAGAGGTAGAATATAACANTTNTGGTCAANGNAGTGAGNGTTGCTACTCAAATTGATATAGATATCACGCTGTNNACTTCTACTTGATTGCAAGTAGAANTAACAATTTCCAGGACATTTCAAAATTGAAAAATAATAGGTATCAATAGTAGTAGTTTGAAATTAGATTTGGTCAATAGGTCGCGATTAGAGCTGTTNAAAAAAGGACTTCTTTTTCAAATTTTACNGGCCGCTTAGGTTGCCTAAAAAACCGCTGCACAAGTCCAANCTTGAGTATATGGCTGGCGGTACTGAACTTGAATCTGTTTCTATGTGCTTGTTATTGTGCCATTAACTCTTGATAAGGGGCACACGAAAAGTCTTTGAGTTACTAAATTTTTCACCGCAACAAATGTAGTTTTGAAAGCAATACTCAAGCCCAGCCTATAGAACCTTGATTCCCAACCGCGGCTCCACGGTAGCCTTCTTGCGGCTCCGATTGNCCTCTAAATATGCCACAAAAATATAATAGACGACAGTTGTTGCTTGTTTTCTTATGAGTAGTTATAGTCAATTTATGTGTATGAATGTTCAAATGAAGAATATTAGTTATGTCTAAAGCCGTCCAAGGCCGCTTCNGAAAACCGCGAAAGAGAATTCTTGNAGACTAGCGTCAAACGCATGGATGGATAAATNNAATACCCATCAGACAAGGATATATTTAGAGTTCTGTTGGTCATAGACCTTTATATATCGTCTCTGTGAAGAGTAAACTTCGACACAATTTTACTATCATCAAAATAACGGCTCACAGGTTGCAATAAGTCCATTATTACCCAGCATGTAATCCCACGCAAACTTGCGCATCAAGTGCTGGAATGTATTAAGAGCTGTCACATAACGAGATAATAGTCGTCTGNTGNAGTAATGATATGCATATTNATTTTATTACAATGTATCGCACTCGCTAATCTGCNTCTATCAATGCTAAAANAANCGATATATAGATTCTATAGAAGTCTATGTGCATGCTTTTGAATTAGCTGGATGGTGAGATCTAGAGGTAGGCTAGCTACCTTTAAATTCTTGGTAAAAGTAGCTTACTTGAGTGTTTTCANGCGGCTCCATACGTACTCTGAAGTTTAAAATGCGACTCCCACATCCAAAAAGGCTGGAAACTACTGCTACAAAAGCATTGCTATATATGAAAAACGGATTTATTAAATAAAAGTGGTATATTGTTTGAGTTACAACCGAAGCATATACAGCTGACAGTGCAACGCGGTTGTGTACCCAGANTAGGCTTCAAAATTCTGCGGTTACAAACGCTACCTTCTTTTTTCATTCTCACACCTATCAATATCTTTTCAATNATAGCNTGTTCAAGCATCANGTGTACTTACACGGCGGTTGCCGACATGTCGCTTACACCTGCATCGGAGCTTCTGGAGAAAACGGTGCCGTGCTACACTATGGCCATGCCGGAGCGCCCAATGATAAGAAAGTCTTGGATGGTGACATGTGGTATGTTCNGATGTTANCTTTGCATGTCTTGAAGAAAATCTTATCGGACACTGGATTTTGTAGCTTGTTTGACATGGGCGGAGAATATTACTGCTACGCGAGTGACATCACGTGCTCGTTCCCTGTGAACGGAAAGTTTACGGAAGACCAGAAGAAGATTTACGAGGCGGTTTTGAAGGCTTCGCTGGCCGTTCAGAAAGCTTTGAAACCAGGTATTGCCTTCGAAAATAGCAAAGTTTTCAGACATTCCAAAGTTTGAGCTCCAAAGTTGGTTGGTTTAGGGCAAGTTTGTAATGACTCAACTTGACTCATTTTTATTAAATATGGAAAATGACTCGACTTTACTTGAGTCAGTCGAGTTTTGCTCGAAAGGCTCGACCAAGTCATATGACTTCGATTTCGCATCCGATACAACTTTATTCATGTGATATATTTTGTAGAATTTCTCGATTTTAGGGTCTTTCACCTGTGTGAATAAAATGAAAATGAGAATTATGGATACGAGGTATTCGATATCACCAAAGAATTATAAAAAAATGAGTCAAACATGACTTGAACTCGAGAATTAACAGTGAACACCATGACTTGGACTTGACTTATTAGTGATTAGAAAAATTATCTACTTTACTTGAGTCAAAACTATGATAGTGTAATTGATTTGTGACTAGGAACCTTGTGACTTGGTTATGACTCTAGTTTGGGGTTAGGCTAGTTGTGTTATGGTAAAGACTCAGGATTAGCAATTGGCAATCGGCCAAATTTCAAACAGCCTTTCAATGATTACAAAAACAGATCATATATTGAATGTGGTTGGTTGCTGATGACCAATACCAGTTTTTCTGAAAATCTCACATGTTAACAACTGTTCAGGTGGATCATCGTACTAACACATACGCTAAGAAACACGAATTTCGCGGACAAGATTAAAAAATAATCCACCGTACTTGTTTCTGTGGCCACCGTAATCACAATGACTTGCATTGTATGATTAACAGGCGTCGTTTTTGTGTTACAAATTATGAATTCTCTTGAAGGTGTCTCCTGGGTGGATATGCATCTCCTTGCGGACCGGGTACATCTTGAAGAGCTGGTCAAGATGGGATTGATTCACGGATCGGTGGAAGAAATGATGAAACTNCGACTGGGCAGCCTGTTCATGCCACACGGACTAGGTCACTTGATGGGACACGACGTTCACGATGTCGGAGGATATTCAGAGGCGAGTACTGATATATATCATGCTTTCGAACAATATATTCATATTGAAATAAACCCCAATATTTTTATCTTACACTCGTCACAGGGGTTTTCGTCAGAATTGGATAGAACATATTTATATCAATAATCGTATCACTAAATATGATGTTACCAACATTTNCATTCGAATAATGAAGGCGAACAGATGTGTCAGCACAAAGTAGCTTGGCGTATTTTGATAAACAAAATGAGTTTGTGCATCATCAATAATAGTACATTGAGCTTAAGNTATCTGTTCACCTTCATTATCCGAATGTTCATGCCGATGACATCATATTTTGTGATGCGATTGTTGATATATAAATGTTCTATCCACTTTCCTACTAGTTGCTGACGATTACACCTGANGAATGTCAGCCGAAAATATTTTGGTTTATTTCAATATGAGTAATGAGTATACTATTCAATTGCATAGTGAAGCTCTGCACCTCCCAGAGCGTATTCAAATGTCATACTCTGTATGCTTTGTGATCTGAAGATGGCNTGTTTTTGCAGGGCACACCCGAAAGGCCAAAAGAGGCAGGATTGAAAAGCTTGCGTACTGCTCGGGTAATGCAGGAAGGAATGGTATTGACGATTGAGCCAGGAATCTACTTCAATTGGCCTGTAAGTATATNGGGTAATCATAGGCTTGGATAGGTCATACTCATTGAAAATATACCTGGTCTTACAAATGATTGAATTCATTATAAAGTCAAAACTCTTTCACAAGGACAAGTGGTGGACTATAATTTGTCTGGAATACTGCATCATTTAAGGTAATTTTCAGCGATCTCGGTAAAACGATAATGGGATGAAATGGAACCTGTTGTGAATGAAGTGAATGTGACAATCTTGAAACGCAAATATTATGACACAGTTTCATTTAGACATATCTAGTTCTATATATCCCTGGTTTCATTTCTACTTCAATGCCATCAAGCTGTTCACTTGATCAATAAAAACTGTCCCTTTCANATTTCGATTGCTGTGCTATTGCAGGCCTGGCGAACTCCAAATTTTCGACTGTAATCGCGAAAACAAAAATCTNGCACATTACATATTTAATACATTGCTATAGAATACCAGTGCACAAAATGAACTGTGCATCNACAACAGTTTCTATCAATTCTTATCTCTCAATTCGATNATAATCGTGATGCCTTTTGTGTNAGATGATCGAACGAGCATTCAACAATCCTGAGTGGACCAGATTCCTTAACAGAGAAGCATTNCAAAGGTTCAGGAACTTCGGAGGGGTGANCTTTTACATACACATTTCCACTATGAGCAAACGTACCGGTATTATATANGTACANGNGATGTTTTGTTGGCAGATATGGGTGCTTTATANANTGTGNGTATTGGCANGNCTTATTTTATTNGATGCACTATTCAAGCAGACATGNAGGCTGAACAAGTGGNAAAACNAGAAATGGNNGTAGTCTAAAACCCATTACAAATTGAGTAAGCAGTGCCNGTATGCAAAATCTACNAGAGTATGCNGAGNTCATGTAGAAATAGCAATATCTAAGTATGTAAAAAACTAAGTGTTCTAGGACAGCTTATGCTNAANTAACTGAAAACGTTCAAGTGGAAGTGACTGTAGTCTAAAATGATAACCGATTGAGTANCTAATGGAGCACACNTGTACAAACTACTGGATTTTNAAAAAGCGCAACTAGAACTAGAACTACGGTACGAAATTNTCAGAACNCNCAACTANAACTAGAACTACTCAATATTCAAAACTCGCACANGGAACTAGAACANCTCAAAAAAACGTTAGTTAGTTGACCGTCAACTAAGTNAATGAGTAGTTTGTACAAGTCTGTNCTNGAGTAATCCAANTCAGTAGAAGTACTTCNTTATTGATCACCTCTGACGACCACATTTTATGTAATAAATATATATACAATACAGGTGCGAATTGAAGATAATGTGGCTGTCACTGCGGACGGGATGGAAATGTTAACCTNCGTACCAAGGTCGGTGTCCGAGATCGAGTCTCATATGCAAGAAGGGCGTCAGCGGTACGAAAACTCACCAGACTTGGGATCTCTTGTCCCTGCCAAGACCAGTTNAAAAGAGAGATCATNCGTCGTTTGATGGTTGAAANTTTTCACCCNAATTTCATGTGAAANCATCCATNTACAATTGACCAATATATNCGACGNTTACCCNTGACGTGTGTCAGCCGACAATATTCGNGTTNNCTTCNATATGAATATAATGATTCNATTGTATATTGAAGTTCTGTACCTTCGAGAAGCTCTTAAAATCATNCANCCTTNAATATTGTGCAATGCAATTGCTTTGTGNAATGCCTTTATAACTGTACAATTTTCGATTTAACCACACTCATTGACAATCCGTGATAGNTTTGAAATACAGTTTCCTTGAAATTTTGTGTTTTTCNTCAGCGGGATGTGGGATGNAAAATTTTACNANTGCTNGTTTNATATTAGTATTATATTGATGAAAAAGGTCGACTTGCAACAGATACCACATACCGGNTTGNTATNGTATTTTCANATNTTGTTNTAAATCGCATNGCGCCTTTACNNTTACGTTATANGCCAGGTTNTGGGATNNATACTTATGNCAAGTTTTGTTGNTACCNTATTTCATATTGTTCAGCAGTNCTGTCTTATTGAGTNTGTTTGTATAGGCTACTTCATATCAGGCAGCNTTGGTCTTATTTCCATNCAGAGATAGGGAGGTTACNGGTCGCTATTGGATTCAATTGTGAAGAAATACCAGTGCAGTAATAAAGCTGATAGTATGCAGTGTGAATAACTTCTATAATAGGTATTTGAATACCGACAGAAAATAACTGGGAGTATTATAGAGTTGATCACGGGTTATATGCATCAAATTACAGAAACAGGCTACATATGTAATGAAAATCTGGTCTTGGATTTCTGATCAATAAACGTGTCGTGACTATAATAAACGGTTTGTAACAATTTGCGTCACTTGCAGCACGTTGAATTCGTTTTGGATTGCAACAGTGTTTGATAAGTGAGGAATTAGCAGCTATAGTTCCACTAAAATGTAGGCCTACTGCTATGCTGGAATGTGTCTATCGGTCTCAATTATTGACATATAATGATTTAGCTCTGATCGCAGAATGCTGTATTAGAACCTGACCGATAAATAAATTTTCACAATACAGGAAATGTTGTGTCTAATAAGTGTAAATGCCTAGAGGCTTGGAATTCCTTCAGTCTTCATTATTTTTGTGTATTTATAGACTATGACAAATACGCTCCGAGTTCGCGTTTAAATAGGTGGTGAAGCAAACATGGATTGTTGCCTACATTGAAAACAGTGACTGCTGCAATTATACAGTTGTAAAATGACCTATATACCAAATATTGTAGACCGGGAACTCATTTTGCGTTTTAAAGCTGACTTCAGTGATATTGGAATGAGATTTGCAGTCTGCAATATGCAAAGTTCGATTTTCAAAATGAATGAGATTGCTATACTGATGACAATATAGACATTAAGTTACTTTCAAAAATACCAATTTTTTCGTTGGTCGCAAAATAGGCACCGATTGATGTGAATGATCAATATCATCAACAATCAACATGGTCAAATTCAAATTGTTAATCTAGGTGTCTTGTATACTTATATTTTGCCATTAAAGTCCAGAAGCAACTTAACGTCATGAGTCATAAGGTGTTCAGTACAATACGGCACTTTCGAAAATGCAATGATAGGTTACTTCTCATTGAGCATTATATGAAACATCGGATGGATATTTCGGTTGCTACAGGAATGCTGTTATACACTCAACACTTCAATGTATGTTATGTTAGATGGTATATCCTGTAAGTTACACCTCATATCCGAAATTCATCAGAGTAAATGTTGAAGCTCTAATTCTGTTGAGGGATATAGTATCATCATATAAAAGTCAAGTGCTAGCCTCAAATTGATGTATGTATATGATCCTTCTATTTCTGGCGATCTGTTCATATTGAGCACTGTGAGCAGAATGTATGAGACAGTAATATTCTCAATAATGCATGCAGTTTTATGAAAATTTAAATACTGATCAATATATTTCCTTCTTTGAATGTAGTTCAACATCTTAAGCTTGTTACCATTTTTATCTATATATCCTTCCACAATGTCGAGAGAAAAGCCCGAGTAAGTGTTAATAATGTATCAATGACATCAAATTATTATCATGGAATACTTTTCATTGCAATCTTATAGGCCGGTCTTTTGCCTTGGCGAGAACACCCTCCCTGTTCCCATGAGCCTTTTTGCCACAAATAGAAAAAGATTATGCAATGCACTGAGGGAAAATGAATCTGTACCAAAAGGCACGGTAGTTGTGCTGCAGGGTGGAAGCGAAATTGGTCAGGATGCGACAGATGTTGATTTGGTTTTTCGCCAGGTGAGGTTATTAAATTTTACCTTTGTCTGTATGCATATTATTTTGTCAGCCAGAAAACAATGAACAAAATACAAGAACTGTAAGAAACAATAGCAAAATTGTGGCTAGTAGGAGTGGGATCCATCAATTTATGGCTACTAATGCCTATCTGAATAAGATTGACACCCTGATGAAACCTATAGAGCATTAATGAATAACACAAGAAATCAAAACCCTCTTCTTGTGTTTTTCTTTATGCCTTACAACAGACTTGAACAACTAGGTGCTTCTAATTGTCTAATTATAGCCAAATGCCAGTAATCCAATTCTAATCAAATTTGTGAAATGTTTCTTTGCTCTAATTCTAATCTAATTTGTGAAATTTTTCTGTACTCAAATTTTAATTGGCCTTCCTCAAAGTGCTGCATGAGAACTGTATAGTGCAAAATGAGCCAATCTTGCTGCACAGGCAGTTGTCATTCTCTTGCTTTATCAGAATGAACTCTCAATTTAATTTGGGGTAAGCTGTGTAATTCTGCTTAATTCTGTTCTAATTTGGAAAAGCTGAAGATTTTCTAGACATCCAACTTACCCTCATGATGCCATTTCATCTGCACTTCTGCAGGAATCATTTTTTCAATGGTGCTTCGGCGTCACCGAACCCGACTGCTTTGGAGCCGTCGACGTGGATACGGGAAAGTCAGCTCTGTTCTTCCCGAAACTCCCTGATGAATATCTTGTGTGGCTCGGAAAGATTCATTCTTTGGAACATTTCAANGCCAAGTATGCGGTGGATGACACCGAGTATACAGAGAATGTTAGTTGTTCTGCAACTGCAACCACTCCTTTTTATGCGATCTTATATTTCCAGATTGCGGAAATTTTGAAAGGAATGAAACCGTCAAGATTACTCACTTTGGTAAGAAGGCGTCTCTAACGAAGTATATCTATTTTTTTCCGAGTACTAATTAGGTTTTCCTGATTACACTACTTACTCAAGTTGTTATGTTTTCATACTACTATACATGCTTTTGTAAAGGGGTAAGTGGTTGTGGGATTGGCTTGTATCGCTTTTGTGAGTTTAATTATCGTATCAATTTGCCAAAATAGAACTTGTATGATGGTTGCAAAACATATTTTCAAAAATCGCTCTATTTGTAGTCATTTTGCACTGTCTCAAAATTGCATCTTGCTCGAACCACATCTACTTTTTAAAACTATGGACTCAAGTACTTCTAAAACCATTCATTTTTTACTACCTGAAGTTGTTTTGTCAAGTCTTGGAAATGGCTGCTTATACTTTGACTCAGCAATGCTGACTACTTTGACCACCTCTGCTCATTTTGACACACATACAATTGGTAGAATAGCTGTGTGGCTCTATCTGAGTTACATAATGTAATATTTATTGATTGTTAATGCTCCAGCTTGCAATGCCTCCGTGCAGACACCCACTTTACATGTATGATCTCCGAGTGGAATAAATTTGGCGTTATGAATATATTGTTTGTTACTATATACTCACTATGTTCAATTTTATCCGTTGCAGTTTATGTAAGCTTGCTTTTTCTGTTTATGGTTCCAAGAGAGGATTAAACACAGACAGTGGAAAATACACCAAAGAAGCATGCTTCGATGGCATCAGCGGGTTAGTCGTGTCAATGAAGAATCTCTGTCATCCCAGCTTGTTGCATAATCTGCTATATATGCTTTGCAGTTTCGTTGTAGAGAACACTGTCCTTCACAAAGAAATGTCAGAACTCCGCATCATCAAGACGCCACAGGAACTGGATGTGATGCGATACGTCAACCGCGTGAGTAGCGAAGCTCACAAAGAACTTATGCGCCGCATTCGACCAGGCTGGCTGGAATATCAAGCCGAAAGGTGAGAATGAAACGTCTGTTTCGCGATCTGCAGGTAACTTTGTTTCTGGAAATTCAGCGTGTTCAAGCACCATGTGTATCTACATGGTGGNTGNAGACATGTAGCTTATACCTGTGTGGGAGCGTCNGGTGAAAATTCTGCNGTTCTGCACTACGGGCATGCTGGTGCTCCTAAGGATAAAAAAATTGAAGATGGAGATATGTGGTGAGTCATTACGTTTATTAAACTGTGAATACNTTCATGTCGNAATTACAAGCTTTCCGNTAATGNGACCNGGGTTGTAATGACTTGAGTCATGACTCGANTNGAGTCATTTTCTTAAAATCTAAAAATGACTCGACACATTCCATATAAGTAATTCAAGTCTCGTATAGCAGGACCGATAATGGAAAAATAGGCCCACAAACATGTTTAGAGTGAGAAAAACGAGTATAATATGAATCCGAGGAAGAGTTTCACAGAAGTGAGTTGAACCTGAGTTGAACTCGATACTGACTCGTGTCGAGACTTCGTTCGCTGTGACTCGGACTCAAACCATTGCTCCCTGACTTGGACTTGACTCGGAGGTGAATTGAAAATGACTCAACTTGACTCGAGTCAAAACTATAAAAGTAAAATTGACTTGTGACTTGGAACCTTGTGACTTGGTTACAAAACTCGACTCTACTTGAAACTACGTGTGACTTGACTTGACTCAAGTCAAAATGTGTAATGGCTCAATGTGACTTGTCACTCGAAGGTAGTGACTTGTTCTCAACACCGTAGATCGATTATGCTACTAAGTATGAGCTATACCAAGATTTGTACTCAAATAGAAGTTGTGATTTTCAAAGCCTTGTGAACAGCATTTGAAGTGGAATAACTGAAAACTATCAAGTAGAACTTCATTATTAGACACCTCTGTATATATC
>ATSW01009459.1:0-12752 GCA_000444245.1 Botryllus schlosseri
AATATCGGCCTGGTGTAAATGACCATAGCAGTCGACAAACACCATGAATACCCCAAAACAAACAAACAAAACAAAAACGGATATCATGAAGATCACCTTTAGTTTCGTTGGACTGGGTGTGGTTCTTATCTTATCAACGATCGTATCTTCTGGTAAGTGAATTCTGATCAAATAAATGTTGCGATGACGATCCACCGCCGTTTTGAATGAGACGACAGTTTGCTGATACACTCGATCTGCTGGAGAATTGCTTCCGAGTGATTTAGATCCTATGTTTGCTTTCAACCGATTTACAACCCGACCTTTCGAACGCAACATACATGTTGAGGGCCTAATAATTACACTGTCGTTTCGGTAAACCAACATCAATACCGATATTAGTTCAACCGAAAACTTTTGTCCCTTTAACATTTAGATTATTTGAAATATTTTTGTCACAGCCAACGCAGAAGCTTTGTCGTCACTGCCGGAAATACATTTATCGGCAAACCATAGGGTTATTATTTTGAAAATTCGGACATGCAATGGCTACGGGCCTCGAATGCGCTGCTCCACCACAAATCGACTGACTCAGCGTCTGATATGTCGAATAAATTCAAACGGTTATGTAAAGCAAGATCTGTTAAAGCAGTGCTTCTCAACCGGTGGGCCGCGAAGCTATTTCAGGTGGGCCGTGAAAACATTTTAAAAAACGATCATAGATCCCAATTTGTAGATCTGTTCTCTACCACGCAAGTCGAAATTTAACGACAAATGCCAAAATTTTTAACATTTTTTTTCCACTTTCGGATGATGATTCCGGAATATGTAATTTACGGATCAGCGGGGCTCGTGCACTTTCGGACCAAACTCACTACAGCCTTACGGAGAAAATTGGTTTTTGTTCCGAAAGTGCATGAGTCCCGTACTAGTCCGGTTTCTTCAAATTCAGATTTGGAAATCGGGCTGCGTGATTCGCAAAATACCAGTTTTGAAATGGTAGTCACCTTTATAGCTCTCAGACAAAATGCAGAGATACCTCAATTATGTGACTGGCGGTACTGAACTTGAATAGTGCTTTCAGAACTACATTGATTGCAGTTGAATTTGTTACCTCAAATAATTTTCGTGGGCCCCTTATCAAATTTCCAAATATTCCAAACACTGTATATTCTCAAGATTAGAAAATTAATTTCACATTCTCCTGCTACAAATTAAATTGTTTTGCGCCACAAGCTGCGTCGCCGTGCTCACAATTCGGGAGTCGAATTTTCGTCACAATCATAATGATTGGAGCGTGAAATCCGACAGTGCGTTATTGTGTATACGTGAGATTGAAATTCATTCTTTCGTCGAAGTCTCTGCGAACGTTGATCGGGAAATGCAGCAATCCAGCCGAATTACCGCAAATCAAGATCCTCATAACCTGTTAATTCGACGTAATAGACGAATTGCTGATTGGATATTCCCTTTATTGTCTGTGGTATTCATGGTGTTTTTGTACTACTAGGCGCGACGAGATAACTGTACCGCACTGAAAACATAAAAACCGGCGCACAGGAGCAGTGGTCTGAACGTTTGTCGCGAATAGGTGTCTGGTGGGCCACGCGAATAAATTTGGATGAAAAGTGGGACGCGAACTGAAAAAGGTTGAGAAGCACTGTGTTAAAGGATTAGAGTGTGTCATTACTGGAGACTGTTGCAATGTAATATGACGGAGCACGACCCTTGTATTTACGCAGTGGACACATGAGACAATTGACCGAAGTTTAACCGATCAGAGCACGTATCAATTGTTACGCAATGCTATCATCAACTTTTGTCAAAGACTGTTACATCACTTTGATTATATAATGGAATCTTCAACGTTGATAATTTTGCGCATTCATTTACGGATTTCATGTAATTGAAAATATATAAGCAGCGCGTCTAGCGTCGGTAATACGTTGTTGTACGCAATGCACTTTGAAAATCCTATTTCGCGACTTTTACGATTCTTCATGCAGAAAATGTTCAACCCAACGATTGATCATGCAACTTTTTCGAAACCAATTGTGTGTATTTTCAGTTTAATAGTCTCGTTTTGACTTTTTATATCGTCTCGAGATATCGAGCAGTTGTTCTTCGTGATACAGTATCGGTTTGATTCTTCATTTGTCTTCAAATGCAACGGATAATACACATGTATTGCCTTCTACAGACGCTGTGATAAGGGTGCAAACTGCATTAAGCAGTGCGAATAACGAAAATCCACCCTGCAAGTTATTCAGGCACTCAGGTGTGATATTATAAATAAAGAATCTAGCCGTTTCCCTCTCGCCTAAACTATATATATATATATATATATAGGTCTAGCTCTGTCTGCGTTCAGACTTAGAGCACCATCAGCGAGGTGATGGAAGTATCCATCAAAAAAGAGAGCATCAAAGATGTAACTTATAAATTAAATTTCCCTTAAAAGTGCTGCCTTTGAGAATGTCTTGATGTCGGTGTCGTTCCGATTGAGGACATTGTTCATCAGCGTTGCGGAGGGTCTTTTTTTTTCGTTCTCCTTTCATCTTCAAACGTTATTGACTTCACGACACTGTTATTAGGTTTTCGAATTATGTGTGCAAGAAATTTAGCTTGTTGGTGTTCAATGAATGCTGAGAGGTCTTCAGTGCGACAGATTCTGTGAAGATTCTGATTGCTAATTTTGAATGCGTGATCGGTTCCCCTTCGAGTGTAGCCTCCGTGTACCATTTTTCGCAAAAATTGTCTGTAGCAGACATCCAGGACGCTTCTTTGATTCTCCGAAAGAGACCATACGCTGCGGCCATATGTGAGTCGACTTCGCACAAAGGCAGTCAAAAATTTTATTCTTGTACAAATCCAAATTCTGAAGTTTCGAAGCAGGTATTTATAGGTTNGGAAAGCTGCATGAGCCGAGNNGANCCTATTGTTGATTTCGGATATCCCCACATTCGTTTNGTTNTAGTGAATNATNCACCCAAGGTATTTNAAAGTTTTCACGTTTTCAATATNATGATTATGCAGAGAGCAGATTGANNTCGGGTAAGTCAGTTCTTCATTGTGGTTAAATATCNTAGTTTTTGTTTTCGACTCATTAATTTGTAATCCAAACTNAGTAAGAACTNCTGATAGTAGTTTTAGACCTTCCTGAAGAGAAGTTTGGTCTTTGAAAAAGAATTCCAGATCGTCCGCTTAGCCTGAGCCCATGTTGATAGCGGTTCCTTGGTAGTTTTTGTCCCTTTTATTTTCTCTAAGGGTCCGGTTTTATCTCAGATTGGAAATGTGACGAAATAGTGAATCTTCTAGTGCATGGTAGCGTTCGCAATTGATGTGATGGTGAAGTTTGATGAATAGTTTCAGGTTTTCGGAGCAATTTGAGAAGGAATATTAACTTTTAAAACCTAAAAAGGTATATATCTGGCACTTATATATTGTCAAATACTTGAAAATCTAAAATGTCGTCGCGGGCCGCACAAAATGTTCTGGCGGGCCGCGTGTTTGAGACCTCTGATATACAGTATACACCAATATCAAATTTCAATTAATAACGCATTTGGCAGACAGCGGATTTCAATTGATAAGCTCAAATACGCTCATATAGTTCTTGCTTCAGTCGCACTTTGAATAATCGTATTTTAAATCTGAAAGTAACGAGTGCATTGCCGGTATTAGGACGTCACATCAGTGTTTTAACGAAGTATTTAGGCCTACACCAGGGGGACGAACCTGCGACCCCAGAAAATTCAATGAGTATGTATTGGCGGCCGTCGACGTACAAATTGAATTTGCGAATTAACTCCCGATTTGAATTAGGCTAATCTTTAAATTTTTTTCGCGATCCAATGCGACTTCATTTTTGATTTTACTGTAGTTCCGCCCTTTGCAATCTGAGCCCCACAGTACAGATGCGATCGATGGCGAGATAAAGTGCGGTCGTACCTACGCAAGAATTCCTACTCAAGTGTTAGAGGTATATCTAGGTTCCTCCTTGCCATTTGATCCGCACACTGTAAAAAATAAAAACCTCGATTTACCGCGAAATGTTTGGAAGCACGGTAGCCAGACATTTCGTGGTAATCTGACATTACCGTTAGTCAATGTAAATTTAACTTACACTCGTCAAGTAATCTCACTTTACACGCCAGACTGTAATGTTACAGTTACCTCCGGTATATCCAATCTACATGTTCTCCTGTACATTTGCGACCGATACTGTCATTTTACCGCCTACCTACCTACATGCTGTCCCTGTAAATCATGATTACATACCACCTTGTAAATTCACGTACAACCGTACATCCATACCTATCGAAAAGCAACCCGATGCTAAAATATCGCAAAATTTTCTTCACATTCCCAAAACGACATTGGAGCAAACTGTATATTCATTCATGATATCACGATGAAGTGGTTATCGATGGGAAAGTATTGCTGCTGGAGGTCTAATTCTTCTTTAGGAGACATGCAGTAACACGAGTGGTCTCAAGAAAAGGTGAATTAATTCCACCACTGGCCAAACTTCCCGTTGTTTCTTTTTCTCGTCCTCATTCCTTCTGTGTAACTAGTATCTTGCAGTTCCACTAAAAAGAATTCATGAGTAAGTCGCTATGTAAAGCAAAGTTCCCAACCTAGACATGACATTATAAAGACTTGAGAGACAAATAGGCTAAAAAAAATACAACATGTTTTGAAGTACCGGTACTGGTACATTGTGTGATGAAGGCTCCGCCTTGTACATGATATAGCAGAGATTCATGACTAACTTTATCTAATGTACTGAAGCAAAAGGTTCCTCATTTGAGGTGGCATGTGTGCCTAACAAATCCAGCAGTGGATGAAAACATCTCTATGCTATGGCCCTAAAATTACATAAATAAGCCAACAGTTTCAACTCCGCGGCGGAGTATGTGGTGTCACAGTTCACTATATAAGTCGACTAATATCCCAAAATAGAACAGAGAATGCGGCGAATAAAATATTTCAATCATGAAATCAAAGTGGTGTGCACACTGCACAGTCGCAGATATTCACGGTAACAAATACTATGTAGTAGCCTACTGTACCTTTTACGATGCGTATCCCATTCAGCGTTCCTAGGAATCTTCCACGATCGTGTCCACTTTCATCAAGAACAACAAGCTTCGCTCCACCCTTTGCTCAAATCTGAATAATGGCCAGACGACGATACGACACTCGAACGATTTCGAAATAAGTGGTATTCATCCGCTGACATGCCACCAATAATATTACTGGCCACGTTATAATATTTGACTTAGGTCATTTCTTTCGCATACAGAAACATTTACCATTACATATAGTCCCTTTCTTTTCCATCTAATTTCGTATAAATTGATATTTAGCCCAAGTGTTGTTCACTACTTACTGTACTTACTTAACGAGACGCTGCTTGTGATGTCACAGTTGTGCGTTGGTTGTTTACTACGAAGCTCAGAAAACCAGTAACGGGTGTTACAGGTCGCCTTGTCCGCCATTAAACAAATGGTCAACTGAGCATGTGGTGCTGATATTTCTAGTTTCCCGAACAATATTGAACATCCTAAACTGATTTTCTAACTTATCAGCCCTATCCGTAACAACGAATGTAACCAGCGAGAACGGCCGTATAGCCACAGCCTTATAATATATTATAATGGCTATGGTGTAACCACATTAGCTACGATTGTCAGTTGTTTCTTGTACCCTACTATGTACTATACTGAAATTGGTACTGGGGCCAACAATTTCCGTACGACACACCCCAGTTTTGCGAACGAGGTTGAATCAGGTCAAATCACCCCGAAAATGATACATCAGTAACATTCAGTTCCACGTATACATTGGCTGCAGCGATTATGAAGCTAATCAATCTTCCCAATAGCCTGGTAAACTGCAGTTACGAGTAACTGTCAGTAATTTTGCGAAGATATTCTTGTAACTTGACTTCACAGCTAAAATAAGGTAATATTACATATCAAAATGTATAATTACAAGCTACGCACAGTTATTGGCTGCGACCGATAATTCGTTGTAAAATTTACAGAGATTTCTCAGTAAATCTACCAGATTTTTTACAGTGCATATAAGCGGTCTCACAAAAAGGCTAGAAGAGGGCCGTGCTACAAGTCGATAAATACGGCATGATAATGAAGAATGTCGACCTGTTGAAAATGATCAATGTTGTCGAAATACCACGTAAATATGAAACACAACAACAACAACAGACGCGAACAACAGAGGAAAAGGACGTGTCATGTATAGAAATATATACCACCATAAAACCTTGTACTCGTGTGCTCCTCACGAAAGAAATTTGTTTCTGGTGCGTTTATGGGTGATTCCAATATATTTCCACTATACCGACAATCCTGATGGGAGGTCAAGAAATTACAGCATGAAACAAATTGACACAATTTTGGCAGCAGTCATTTTCTTCAGAATACCACCATATTCTAACTGCACCGGAAAGGATTTTCAAAATATGCACCATAGCACACGGGCAATACCTGTGATGTCATTGCTTCTTGACCCTTTATGTGCAACTCACAGAGTCGCACGTGTGTTATGGTGCATATTTTGAAAATCTTTTAGCGGCAGTTTGAATACGGTGACCTTTTAAAGAAAAACGCTTCAATGGCTTAACTTCAATTTCAGACCAGATCATGTTTAGAGCGCAGTTCCCCCTCTTCACTCGTAATGTGATTATCTGGTGTCGTGTAATAAAACGAAATGTAAATGCTGTCATTTTATTCAATAAAGCATGTGGCTTGAATATACGTATACGTCTGGTGTCACGCGCTGTTGTCGAGGGGACCACGCAGTGATTTGGTGTGTTTGCGCAGACTCGTGAAAAATTAGAGGGAACATTGGCTGTGACCTCACCATACTCCCCTACATCCATTCTCTGAAGAAGAATAAGTATTATACCCTTAATTCGCACGCAAATTGATGTAAATTTACCGCTACAGTTCAATTGCGGGTCCAGCCTATCCCTACACAATACCGGTCGAAAAAAATCTTCCTTGGCTGACCCTTACCCTCACCCAGGGATATCCCTGCCCCTACCATCCAGGCTTAGCAGTTGCAGTATTATTATGCTCAGCATTCGTTGCAATACATCCATAGAATCGGCAAAGTCTCTCGATCCAATGGTTCCTGGAGGATATAATACCCATTCTCTTGTAACAGTTCAGACAGATCAACTACTGGACGGTTTCAAATACCCAGTACTATATACCATTCTACAACATACTTTCTTATCCTGCAGTAAGCCTACTTGATTCTTCTTGAATAGCACTGCTGGCTAAGTTTTTACCATCTTTTACGTACGTCGAGGATATCAAAGTATTCATGGGCAGTGAAAATTGTGTTATGGTTGTGAAGAATCAAATATATATATCACTGTGCATTGTGCAAACGCAACAATGAATCATTGAATACTATCTGGAATGGCAAGAAAATATTCAACAACTGGAATGTCACCAATATCCGTTTCTCTGAACCGAAATATCATAGAAACATTAAGGTTGACGACGAAGTAGGCATACAGTCAAGGTGGTGATTCTTGGACATCTTCGTAATGTTCTTATTTGAAACTTTAGTTGCGATGGCGACGAATGAAACTATTCTCACAACTGTCAGAGACCTTCGCTTTAGAAGTAAAATTCGAGATTATAAAATCTTTTCCCATTGCCCAAGTCATGGCGAAGATTTTCAAATGTCACCATGTGATTTATAACTTGATACGGACAAGAGCGGATTTAATATTTTCCCTTCTGGATTGTAGTTTCAAATCAAAGACCACGACAGAGATATAAATAAATGCAAATCGCATGAAAATTTCAAATCCGTTTTGAAAATTCAAATCTGAATCCTAACATGTATTTTACCTATATATTAATAATTTTTCGTATATATGAAACGAGGCTATGAGGTAACAATACTCGTCGCTCAATATTAGGTACGTACTTCAATTTCAAGTGTCATCGCAAAATAAGCAGTTTATGAAGTAAAGGACTTGAGTCGAAACAACCGAAATATCATAATTTGAAATTACAGAGCCAGAACGCGGTAGTCGCGACTTGCCTACTCTCGTCTTTTGTGAGATAAGACAATTGATCTCAATTAAAGTGGGGTGAACATGTTGCGCGGCTGAAGGTATTTAAAGTCGCAGTACAATGACATGAAACCAGACACCCATTAAATATAAAAGTGTTTCGTTGTGTTGCGAAGGTCTGTTGAAAGTCGCCCCAGCTTGTCCTGTTGCCGTTCGTCCTTCAGTCGTTGCCAGACACCAACAGTCTTCGCAGCATCTTCAATCCGTAGCCGAAACGTAAGATTATAGCTATTTTTCATCTCGATATGCAGGAGTTAGCAATGCTACATTCATTGTGCCAAAGCAATTTCATCTCCTTGTCTTCTTAAGGAGCTTGAAAATCCGTGGGTATAAGTCAGTGTTGGTATACTTCGGACGTAATGAATATGAAATCGACCAAAGTTTATTCGAAATAGCAAATATATGTAACGATATTCGACGATAATTGACGGATAAATAGAAGCTGCGATAAATATATACTATGGCCGTGCTGTCGGGAACAGTCAACTCATAATCCTATTTCAGCAGTAAACGGCTATGCGATGGAGCGTCATTCGTTCTTATCATATCGCATCTTTTCACAACGTAAATTTCTTCGAGTCTGACTATGGAGTGATACAGATATATATATAGCAATCATTTCCAGTTTATTCGTTTCAGACAATGGAGTGGTACATATATAGAGAGTAATAATTTCCATGATATGTATTGTTAAAACCTTAATTTACCTTGAGCGAGTCCCACCGACCAACGAATACGAATTGACTAGTCAGGTAGTCACAGGCTGAGTACTAGTAGGCTAGTAGCTGAGGTTGTCTGTCGTTGGTACTCAAATAAAAGGAAAAGTAACATCGTAAATATCTACACACGTTCAAGTAAGAAGTAGCGAAATAAAAAAGTTATCATCCTAGGCCTAGTTTTGCCTAAGTAATTGGAAACCGTTAAATAGCTGGAGGTTCATCTAGGAGAGGTGTCACCAAGACGCGACCCGCGACTCGATTTCAGATGTCGAAAGAACGCTTAGTAAAAGGCAGTTTGAAATGCTGAAATTGATTTCAGTGTAAAAATATAGTTGTTGTTCAAAATACGCTATTCTCCTGTGCGCGCGCAACATCGCTACTAGGGTTAGGGTTGCATTTAAAACAAACGGTGTTTTAAAACACTTTGTTTAAAACACGTTTTAAACAGTGTTTTAAAAAAAGGGTATTTAAAAAAAATTGTTTTTTTTTTAGTTGTAAAATTAGGCCATAATTGGGTAAATACACAAAAAACGTGTTGTAGGAGCCTACGGACAATTACCACCCGATGTAGCCGACGTATATCGATATGGGATGGTTGGAACACTCAAAATAGTCAACAGCAATAGTACATAATATTTCGTCAAAGGAGCTATTTTTACCCTATTTTTTCAATTGTCAATCCACTATGACGTCCCGATTTAATATTCGTGACGTCATGGCTTTGAAAAAACATAAAAAACAATAAAAAACATGTATTCAATTAGGGCCTCGTTTTAAAGATGTTTGTTTTAAATTGATTGTTGTTTTAAATGCAACCCTAGTTACCATATTTTGAAAATCTGAAAAGAGGACACTTTCTCAAAATAAAAATACTTACAATACTGGAATAAAATGTTAAATTTTTCCCGATTTTGTGGTTGGTTGATTAAAAAAAAGGTCAACTTTCGGGCTCAGCTCCCGATATAGCCGCCGAAACGTTACTTCAGTGCGGGTTTGCTATTATCTCGGTCGAATTTCACCCTATATTTAACAAAAATTCTCAAAAAAGAGGACACATGGGCGTCCTCCGAAGACACTTTCAAAAAAGAGGACAAATCCTCTTACAGTTTCGGCGATTGTAAGAGCATTCCATGGAGATAGAAGTAGCTGATATGAATGGGTAGCCTATATCGCCTTGATGTGTGCAATGGCTCAAACCCTGCCAAGACGTAGACGCTTCCCATACTAGACCATAATTATTACGCGTCCAAAATAGTGATAGTGTTTCGACATGAGTAATAGTTTGCAATCAATCCACTGCATGAATCAGACTACAAGTACGACTGTATTCTCAGATTGCGATGTTGTTCCGATCAACCTGGAAACTTCTTGGGGCTGCTAGCTTCCTCGCGACGGGCACTGCTTTTACCTATCACAATTTACGAAAACCTGAGACTGCTCTATCCGCTGCCTCCAAAGGGAACCGCTATCCTCCAAGGTAGATGATCTTATGCTTCTAAAACGTAGTCCGTTTTGTAACCATTTTTAGAGTACCTACTTTTGCAAAGACGACCAGACTAATAAGCGATGTAATGAGATTTACGGATTCGGACAGATCATCTCTTGCTCGCAGCATACCCGCTCGATAAATTTCAAGCATTTTTTAATCACATTCTCGTTATTCGCTTCGGACTTTTCGTGCAAGTTTGCCGTGTTGTAACTAGTAATAATTTCGATTCATTGCGACAATTAGTTGTAGCATTCGATATCCGGATTTAAACAATTCTAGTTACGTACCGTCGGCGTAGCGGCAGTATATACACAGGCATTTAAGCGATAAACAGAAATTCAGCAGTAGTATCTTCGCACAGGGCACTGCGCAATGAGCATAAACGCTCCACACTACGCAGGCACGATTTCCAAGGCAAACATTTCGCACACCATTCTTCCAAATATATTTAGGTCAGCTAGACATTAGCTATTTTTGAACACGCATTACTAACGCATTGGTCAAAATAGAGGAAATATCTATCGCTCTTCAATTACATACCGCTGATGTTTGGAAACAATATGCAGTATAAAAGCAACCTCCAAATCACGCCAGCAAACCTGATTAAAACAGGACGTATATAATAGTTACATAATCATAATCATACATTGTGCAAACCTTCGACATTATTACACGCTATCAAGTGTGATTAACATTAAAGAAAATAACTAGATAACTGGAATATATATAATAATTTCGCAGAGACATAACCGATAGCAGCACAACGCATGCAGACAAAATCTTAGCCGCCTTGAACCGAAATACTATAATAAAAGCAACTTCATGGCATTTGAAACGGGAAGAGCTAGAATAAAGAAACTTGTGTGGTGTGCTATATTCACTTATATATAAGCAATTCTGTTGAAATCAAGTGCAAATGTATTCCGGCTTCACCTTAAGCTTGGATTATGCAATTTTCGACTTGGTCTATAACAGAGGTACTTAAGCTGTGGTCCGCGAACTATTTTCAGGGGGTTCATGAAAGGGCAATGACATCATGAAACTACAAATCCAGATTATGCTATGACGGCGACACCAGCATATTTTAAGCATGGAATAGTGCCTAGTAGAGATGAACTTGCTGTGATGGCGACCTTTTTCGTTGTCAGGTAGCTTTTTAGGAGTCATCCGTTGCAGTTAGACCAAAGTGATGAGGTTTTTTGTCAATTTTTGTCAGTNACTTTTACCGGAATTTTTGGGTGTTGCACAACCTCCCACAAAACTTGAAGGGGTCCGCGATGAAAAAAAGTTCAAGAACCCATGCTTTCTAAGTAGAAGCACGAAAGCGTTGTATGTTAGAAGACGACATTGTAACTAAACAAACTTTATATATTATTCAAATATTTCAAAGGGGCACGAATACAGGTATTGTAAAAGTTGTATGTTGTGCTGTCATTACTGGCGACGCAGCAGGATTTGATCGTGACGTCACGTCAGTACTAAATTGTCATTTCCCGCGCAATTTTTTTTTTGGTTGAGCCGATGCTAGTGCGTGCTTGATTCGTCGTAATCTGTTTTTGCGTTGATGCGATTGCCTCATGGGAATTGTGTGAATTGTGATCTTCGATCACAAAACGCTATTGCTCAATATCCTCTGTGGGGTCATATCCATTTAAGAGAATTGACGATGCGCTATCAGAATTATAACGCAAAAGGAAAATCCTCGGAGACGATCACCAGTTTGTTTGATGTTTATATTGATGGTCGAAATAAAAACACAGAGCGCAGTGTGGCTGGAGTCACATTCCGCCTGACCAGAGCTTTCGCCGTCTGCGCGCGGTGGATCGCTACTTTTTGTGGTTGAGTAACACCGCAGCCACTATGATTCCAATAACCAGTAGAATAACGACTATCAAAATGATCCACATCTTGTAATTCTTCAGCCACATTTTCTTTTTAATCTTGTGCGCGCTTTCTTTGAAAAGTTCTGATTTCTCGCGGAGACTTTCGGCGTTGTCCTGAATTGGAGAAGTGTTAATACTGTATGAATACTAGTTAGCCCTCACCATTTACCGGACCACGACCTGACATATCGATCTCGCCTTCCGCCACTTGCCACCTGATTTTATCTCTTGCCACTTAATATTATCTTCTTTTAATTTCATTCAGTGTGCGTGCCTCATCTTTGCATCGCCTAGGCCCAGGTGGGTGTCAGATCTAAAAACTACTCCAAGTCGTTTCGGCATCTTCCTATCATTCATTGTATTGCAGTCTTGTGATGCTTTGAAGTGATGAAATATTATGAATAAACTTGAACTTGAACACGTCAAACACACACGAACGATTGGTCAGGGACGGATTTTTCCACATTTAAAACGTGATTCGAAGTAACATCAAACGAGACGTTTAGAAATAAGCCAAAGAGACAGGGAATCTATCAGAGATGAGCGGATTTCTGAGT
>ATSW01009460.1:0-21616 GCA_000444245.1 Botryllus schlosseri
TTCACTTGCTTTGCTTGGAGTCTGGAGTTTATAATTTAGGGTGAAGACCAATTTCTTTGGTGTCGAGTAGCGATTCAGCGACTCAACAACGATTTCGTTACTCAACTCGCGTCAAAAAGTATGCTCACACTCAAATGCGTCTGGATCGGCACTCAAATTCAAGTCTGCTCATCACTAGACTTAATTAAGTGCAGGTGGTGTTACAGCACGTTTTACAACGTTATCTGACCAGCAAACCAATTGATTATTTGACTTGATTGTTAAGTTCAACGGCCGCATTGAATGAATGCTTTTCAACCGTGATGAAAATGTTTTCAAGTCCTATTGTAGTTAATGTGGCCACTGACCCTATAGTAATTTACAACTTGAGTTGCTAGACATGCAGTCAGATATAAAGACATGACAATTTGTTTATGCGTGTCAAGAAAGTTTTTCTTTTAGTTTGCTACGTTTGAGCCACTACAATATCTTTTGATTATATAACAAACCGGAGGTCACGAATTAAGAACATACACCAAAGTAATTATAACAAGAAACCAGAGGTCATAATTATGAATTACGTTGCCCCAGCTCTACAGGTAGGTAATTGTGTGGCGAGATAGCGCAGAGGTATAATCCACGGCTGCAACACCAATGGGTTGCGGGTTCGAGTCTGAACGAGNTCGACTTCGGAATTCCTANNNAAGTNTTGGANNTTTATCTAGGCTCCTCCTCGCCGCCTCANCCACGNAAGCAGTGTCTTACAAAAAGCTTAGAAGTGGGCCGTNCTACAAGTCGGCAGATACGGAATCGAAAATGCATNAAATCGGCCTNGTGTAAATGTNTGTGGTAGTNGACAAACACCATGATTACCTCAAACAAATAAACTCNACAGGTATATCTGACNATCGCGGGCTGAGAGAGGATTAAAAATNAATAGTAANNTATTGCAATTACTAAATTTCTTGACGAANTTCANTCTTNAACTTGAGATTACCACCCTACNGGGGCCAAAGACCAACGTTTGGACTGGGAGACGAATTGCTGTTNTGGTCNTGGTNCCAGCTANAACCCACGCTAACANGNTATATAAGCCCATNGCCATGGCGGCAGGTCCCAATGTTGAATAAAGAATTATGAAATAACGATNGGCNCCCGTTTNAAGTAGAGTCANATGAGAATAAGACGAAGCGAACATAAAATTCTNCCTTCAACTTAATACAGATATTGTNCTGCAAGCTGCCGTTACGAGAAATGGNAAAACGGCTCNCTTATGATATATATATCACCATGCTGTTGATTTTTACTGCTTCTTTGTCCGGTGTACGTACGTACTGGATAGGCCTACTGCTCGCCAAACAGCAACGGTCAAACTGCGTTTAACTAAGCATAAGCATAACCAAATATCAACACATAAGGTACTATTTTAATCTATAGGCAGAGCGGAGATAAATTATACTGCTGCGAGGTAGTGGTGTGTGGTACGCGTTGACAACCTGATATACAGCACTGCGGGTGTTCTTACAATCAGACTAATGGACGACGTAGGTACATCGAATATCTATTTACTGTGGATACTTCTTACACAATGACGCGCAAAGCTGATAGGCTATTTCTGACGTAATAATGAGCAGTGAAAATCAGACGTTTGTGCTGTCACGAACCTGGTATAACATATTTTCCTTGTTCACGAATGTTCAGTTTATGTCATAGTCCTTGTACAAATAAAAAGTAATCGTTCTTTCACAGAGAAATCGATTAGATATGGGAAGTAGTCGATTACGATTACGATTACTTCGGAATTTTTTCGAATGTAATCGATTGCGATTACGATTACTTGAAAATGCTGTAATCGTCGTAATCGATTACGATTACTAATCACGATTACCCCATGTCTGGTCTAGACACGGCGTCTCCGAGCATAGTCTATCATGTGACGCAGTAATCGGTAATGTTGGCTACTCCAACTACCTCATTCCTTGAGCGACGAGAGCTCATACAAGCAATCATGATGCAACGTACTTAATGCTCAATGTGATTGATAATTACAATTCTTCTGTAACATTATCCGCACATTTATACTATTTACACACCGAGATATCTTATTGGTCATATCTCAAACGCTCTCGCAATAATATTTATAGATCAGGGAGTGGGGTAGATCTAGTTTGAAATTCTCGCCACCCTAACCCCAACCAAATGCTGTACTAATAATCGCGCAGATTGCTGCAGTATTGATCGCCTGCTGCTGGGATATTTTATGGGTGCGCCTATATTATAAATTATTTTGCGAGTATTTACTTCAAACTATGCATGTGCATCATGCCAATGTACCGAAAATGCGATGATATTCTTATGGAGCAGGGGCGTGCAACTTCTTTAGTCGGCGGGCCGGATATAGGAAAATTAAGTACCTGGCGGGCCGGATTGCTGAATGGATAAATTATTCGCCCATATATACAAGGAATGTATTTTATCGACAGCAATGTCACTTCAAAGCCATTTCTCGCCAATAATGAAAATACAATGTGGATTTGAGAACAGCATTGACATACAGGCGCCGCCATGTCTGCTTCTCTCTGATCAGCTAACTCACAGTGCAATCCTCAATTAACATTTCAAAGCTTTGATAAGCCCCTTTACCCAAAATTTACCAAGATATCAATTCATTACGGTTGAGTACATCGTAAATGCCGATAATGCAAGTCTTCTCGCTTCGAAGAACTTACCCGTAAGCTCCATTCTCGCGCAGTGCCCAGACCTATATAATAACATGCAGTCACTAAAATTTGATGTTTAGGCAACTAGTGGGGAATCTCGGCAGATTGGGGCCGCGGGCCACATGATCATGTAAGACGGGAAACTGGTCGCGGGCCGGACGAAATCTCGTTGCGGGCCGTATGTTGCCAGTCCCTATTGTGGACATTCCTAGATAACAATTTGCTCATTTTGCTCGCGGAAGCTGTCGAGTAGAGGTACACGGCACCTCACCACTGTGAACTACACCTCACCAAAACAGACTCTGTAAAACTATCACCAGGAGTTAGATTCGCATCATGGCTAGTTTAGGAAATAACGACATCCGAAATATCAATAATATAGGTGCTAGAAAAGGTACTCTACGTATGATATTGAAGTATTTGAAAGTATGGAATATGTATCAAGTATGGTATGGAACAATGTTGGTATGGTATGGAAAATTGCAAGTATGGTATGGAGAGAGTAAGGAAAGTATGGAGTATGGAAAATTCTTGTTCCATACCATACCATACCATTTTCACATAAAGTCATATTTTCAAAAAAATACAGTCATATTATTGATTTTTAAGGTCACAAAAATGGCCCTAAAATAAATCTCAATTTCCGATATCAACCGCCGGCCTTGTCGCCATACATGAGTTTCTTCAATATTTTCGTATACCTATCTTGCTTCGCATTTGATCTATGAATTCGAACCCAATGTAAAAATTTGAGTTTGTTCCATATGATTTCCTAATCCAACTCTGAATCCGATATGTGACTGAATATATAATGTGATATCACATGAATATTCAGAATCACCAGAAAGTCCTAGGTTCGCTGAATTCAGTTTACCTCCCGTCGTGATTTCAACCTCGGTAGAATGTTCAAATTTGTGCATATGAATAAACTTCACATCGAAATTCATTCACATCTATGGGTTATATCAACTACCAACCGGCGGCTTGATTACCAAATTTCCAATGCGCTCGTGTTTGGATGTGGTGTTAGAGGTATGTGCATTCGGTTTATCTGGACTCAACCCCGATCCAGCTGACTAATGGGATCAGTGCCACAATAAATATCATTTTATTTTTCAAAAGTTGAATAATCATGGCACAATTTTATACTTTCGAAAAACACCTAGTGTGAGCCTATACGGACGATTTTCCCCCGATATAGTTGACGTATACGATATGGAGTGGGTCGAACACTCGAAATATTCGTTGGTTCAGCAGGTAAAGCACGTGGTAATATATTATTGGTACGCAAAGGATGTTTTGATGATAATGCCCACCGACCGTGAGAATGCTGCATAACGATGTAGACCTGTAGACCATTGGCATAAAATTGAATAAACAATTGCCATTAGCAAAATAAAGAAACTGAAGAAAGAGGGCAGCTATAGATGAATAAAGACAAGATAGGTTGACGACCAATCCGCTACAATTGCATAACAGAGGAATAGGGCCAGAGGCTTTGGCGTGAGTTGCACCTCGCACTGTTCGGACTTTGTCGCCCTTCGTCAAGCGGTTTTACTTTTTTTAAATGTCCAAAAATATCACGCCGAAAATTTTTCAACCCAAGAAAAGTTAAATAGTGAACTGTCATTGTCGTTCCTGAACTAAAGAGCATGCTCTCAATTACTTGATAGAATAACCAATCCTGATTTGACTGATGTCAACATAGTGTCGTGTAAGGTCAAATGTACACATTGTAGGTGGCTGCATACCGGTGCAGTTTATTCTCGAATGCTTGAGCTTCAAACAGGTGCAATTAAAAAGAAAAAGAAAACTAAAAAGATCGCGTTCCGTTTTGATCCCAAAAATTCATCAAGGTAATCATGCCCATCCCCAAAATGCTTTCACACGGAGTCCCAAAAGGTCCGTGGACTCCAGGTTAGGAACCTCTGCATTAGGTACTTAAGTGATTAACTGATATCAACGAAAACCCTTACTAGGCAGACGGCGCACTGGGATATCGTGAGGTTGAGAAGTAATGGCATTAGCTCGATAACGTTGCGATTCATTCGCCTCTTCATCGTCTAGTTACCTCGACGATGTAAATGAAAATATTTGTTTTGTATTTTCTTATTGAATGGCAGAGATGATAAAGGAAAAGTTACGCGGTTATAAATAAAAGCGTAATCATAAATTTCCACTGAAATGTCAATGGAAGTACAGATTACACGACATGTAAAAAACTACTTCGAGTTGAAATATAAAATGAAGTGTTTCAGAATTACTCAAGTATGAACCTCGAATGAATGGCTGGAGGCGTGATTCTGTAATGTGTACACACTTGATTGGCGGTTATGACGCACGATGTTGCAAGATGCAAATTTTTGGCAAGAGAGAACAATATTTTGTTAACAATCACATGAATTCACGGATGATTGGGACAGATTCAATGCATATGACGTCACATGTCTGAAGTCGAAATTTGAAGCGAGGGGTATAGGCACTGTTCATGCCGCCGAAATGAGTAGTTGGAAATGAGTAGTTGCAAATATAACCGATTGAGTAGGTATTAAAAGCAGCCATATCTGCCTAGAGCAGTGGTTCTTAACCGAGGGTCCGTGAAGCAATTTCAGGGGGTCCAAATTTGCAAAATGCGTGATAAAATAATTTCTATATCTTTTTAATTAGAGAAATCACGGAGCAGTTTCACTTCATAACTGCTAAAACTCAAGGACTCGTGTAAACAGAATGACCGTCTCTGATGTAATAGTCTATTGTGCAAACTCATTTTTATCGCAAAAATGTCAATAGCTTACTGATACAAAGATATTGCTGTTTATAGATGTTTTGTTGGGGTTTTGGAAAAAATTCGATTGCAAAAATATTCATTTTCTTCTGTGATATACATAACCGCTATTCCGGAATAATTGAGCTGTTACATAGAAAGGACTAGGCTGGACGTTATATTGGTCCCATATGTATGCTGCTATCAGACCAAAAGGTGTCATCTGAAGCGTCACGCGTTATTATTACCTTCACCACTACCTACATATTTGTGGAAATTAATGGATTTTTGTCACTTGTTCAAGTCATTCCGACGGCGCGGATTTTCGAGACATTGCAGTGTAATTAAAGAATTGCTGCTACAGAACTCGCTTTGAAATAATAAACGTATGCCCATTGCCCAATTTCTACATAAATAGAATGATGTTAATTTCAAGAAAGGTCATTTTATTGCTGTTTATCAATAGCCTACGGTTAATATTTGCACAAGACATATGACAGTTGCACGGTAACATAGTTAAATTTGGGGGGTCCACGGGGGTTCGTGACGGTCAAAAGGGGATTCGCGAAGACAAAAAGGTTGAGAACCACTGGTCTAGACTCTAGAGTATGTTGCAGAGATATGCGGGGTTCGCTAGTAAGCGAGTGTGTCATGACGACAAAATCAATCTGAATACTTCAACTAGGCAACAGGTCTGATTTTGCAAAAATTGGAAGTTCTGTGATACACACGCCGATTACCAGTATCTATGGTTTCTCTCGGCCAATCAGATATACTTACTTGATTTTATGACGCTGCTTAACAAATTGTTCTCAATTCCACGCAGTTTTCCCTCTCGTTCTGTCGAACAGTAGAGAGGACTACACAATTGGAGATACGATCGAGGTCGAATGTAATGGATCTGGAGTTTCGACTGTAAACGTCAAATGGCAGAGACAGGACGGCGCACCCACGGACAATATTTGGAATGAACCTCTTCAAAAAATTGAACCAGGGAAGGCAACACTAATCATCAAAGGTGCCACTCTGGAAGACTCTGCAAAGTATAAATGTTCCGCCGCCAATGACATTTTCAGCCCGTCGAGAGGATATGTCACCTTTATTAACATAACAGGTAAATCTATAGGTATATTAGGGCGAATAAAAAAACACTTGGAATTTATCTTATAAATTCATTTGTGAACACAAAACTGTACGGTTTACATCCGCAGCCACAGTCAATTCAATCATTTATTTCTAATTACCGTCTTAGCTCATATCCTCTGCCGATTTTGAGATTAGAATGCATTTTCAAATCTCAATCCCGGGTTCATTTCGAAATATATAGCCATAGAAGCCAACTCCAAATCTTACCGCCTTGTAGTTCATTTCAAGATCGCAGGAAAATTGAAAATGGATGCAAATGCCATGAAAAATGCAAATCAGAGTACAGTCTCGCAATAACCAAGAATCCAAGTCCGCTAGGCAAATACGTCTTGGAATCAGTATAATATATTATCAAATGTAAATTCGCGATCGTCCCAGGAGTATATACCGAGGTTGGGCAACAATGGTGACAACACAATTCAATTGCGACCTTTCAAAATGACGTCACGAAATGGTAAAATTCAAGACTCGTCTGTGTCACACTATCACAATCTCTGTTTAGGAATAAAACCTACAGATACGTGGACATATACTTCCATGACACTGTGTATCCGACACATTTGGTCTAACTTCCTGGCCGCTCATGTACATGCATCTTTAATCTTCATATTTTCAATGCTTACAGATGACCTTCCATGATTTGTATTCATGTTGCCAATATGACGAGGCGCGACATGCAAACGTGATATAAAAGTGCTAGTAGTTACACGCGGAAGATTCGATATTTCCGCAAATATGTCTTGATCTGCAGTATTGTGAGCGACCAAATGCCTAGAGATGTCGATTTGTGAAGGCTAAACTCTGTATGAACTTCATATTGACGCCATATCCATATCACATTTGATAGAAAAAAGTAAAATAAGTTTCATCGGACGACGTAAATTGGTAGCACACCTAGAATACCAGTGACCCAGTGCAGAGAGTAGAAGAGATGTGAAGCCGTTCCGCCGCGCTGAATTTACATGATATAAAATCACCATACTAGCCTAGTAATTTCGATTATTTCAATTGAAAATACCATCACTCCATCGAATCGACGTTTAGTAGATATCCAGTGTTCATAGTCTTGACCCATAAACGTCTTTTCAATCCTTTTTAGTTCATCCCGAAGCATGAAAGAAGCCATGGCGCCGTGACGAACCAAATCAGATGTTGGACTTCTCAGATTAAACTGCAATTCAACATTTTATTGGGAATTAATGATATTTAGTCAAAGGCGCATTTTCTTAATGAATAATTCTCTATGAATAAATCGACATGCATGGACTCGTTAGCCGATTTAAAAAAAAATATTTTTGTGAAATGCGGAAGGATGTAAATTGGAGAATGTAACCTTTATCACCGATCGTTCGGCACACCGGCATTGTGAATTAGTTTGATAATGGAGAGGTGGTTTATGGTTGGGTTAATTTTTATGGTATTAAAAGGTAAGATTTTAGGTTGGCTTAGATCGGTAGTCAGAGAAAAGATAAGGTAAGCTTATGGCAGGGGTTGTCGAACATTTTTAAAGTGGGTACACATTGATTTACATGCATGCATGATATTTCCAACGTTAGCTCATTCCGAGCCCGAGAAGATAAGAATACTTTCAATAGTCAGGTCCGAATCCGAAAAGTCTGACGACGCAACGACTTCTATCCAATCGCATTTCGTGAAATCCACAATATATGAGAGCACAAGACCACGAAAGATTCTGAAGAGGGCGCTAAAGGATGAAGGATTAAAAACTCATGTTCTGGACACTTAGTGGTGCCACGCGGTGCCTACAGACAAGGGCCTGTATTCTTGTGCATTGTTCTAAAATATAGGGCGTCACAGCAGATAACGGCGATTATTCTTTTACAGCTCCAACTTCCAAATCGGATCTGTGTATAATTTTAAGCCACATAATGCAGAGGTGGTCAACCCATGGCCCGCGAGAAGGTTTTGAGTTGCCCGCGAGGTAGTTCTCGAAACTAGTAATATTATATAAAACAAGTGACCCAGGTAATTCAATATGAAGTTGCTAAGGCAAACAAAGTAGAGAGAATAGGTTCCCGAAAACTTGATACTATTTTTAGCCAGGAAAGATCTTCTAAAAGAGACAAATGCAAGCTAATATGTTTTTGGCCGCGGAAACGGATCTACGATAATCTAATTACCTATACGAAAAATTTATACAACGAGTCAATGTCGGTGCTGAAGAGTTTGATAAATGTGTGCCATTACCCTTCTCAATTTATTGAGGATTGGGGATTCCTAATCTGTATGGGATGGCGGGGAATTCTTGACTGTACACAAGTACACGAGTAGGAACTATTAGACTACCACCTTATTAGATCTCTCGTCCCTTTTTCAAACCGGTGACATCAAACTTCAAATGGAACTATGTAATAAACCTTTTCTGTCGGCGATAATTCTGCATTTTACTAAGTAGAGGAATGTGTGGCACAATGGGCCAAAAATCACATTTTTAGTCCTAAAAATATTAATAATTCAGAAATACCAATGAACTTGAGCAAAGCGGTGGATGAACATAAATCGCATATTTCAAAAGTAAAAGGATTAGAAAATACGAAGAAATAACGAAAGCACTGCCACTTGAAAAAAGTGTCTTTTTTGTCCCATTATGCCACATAGGCGGGGTACAATGGGACAAGCGTTGGAAACAAAATCGGACAGTAATAAATAAATTAACCCCGCATCAGTTATCAAGAAATTGAGAACTGCTGAAGAAAATGGTAGATCAGCAGGTGTCCAAGACCAGTTTTAGCTTACATCCCGAAATTTGGAATCGTAATGAAACTTGCATGAAGATCGCTGGCGGCTCGTCGATGCACATTGATTATGAGGGGTGGTAAAATAACCTTAATGCGCTCGATTTATTGCGTGACACTTCAAAAGATGTTTTTAAGGAAGTGTTGGTGACGGTCTAGTTTTGGTGCACTCTATTTGCGATTTTTATATATTTTGTAAAATCTGCCTTTGGATATCAATGGACCATTGTGCCCCAAACAAATTGTCCCAATGTGCCCAACAGCACTTCTTCAGTGCAAAAAAATGTTAAAACCGCAATCCTGCGCCTACAATAGCATACAGGGCGACTAATTACTGTTTCGACTAGGCTGTGTACTAATTTCAAGCAAAACAAACGACATACACCTTCCTAAAACACGATCGAAATGTAGCGATGTAAATTTACGCAGGTTGGCAAAATTAAGGAACTCGCCATTATCTGACAAAGACAGCGACACTGGCGAAATCAAACCACATGGGAGTTACGGCTGAAATGACAGTACTAAATCATCGAAGCGATGTACATTCTTCCCGGCGGGGTTTAAAAATATTCACGATATACCATCGTGCCCCTGTATCCATTGTGTCCTGCCTTCCCTTGAAACCGTGGCTATAAGTGCCATATTAGGCGATAACATGGAAGCATATCGACTACAGATTGTGGGGTAACAACATTTTCATGTATTATCGTAATCGATCGCATTTGAAAATTAATACAAATTAATCGTAATCGATTGTTTTGCAAATATAGTCGATTGCTTCGTAAAGTGACGATCACTCAATTATTTTAGGTTTACATGAACTATTGAATATTGTAAAACCTGAGTTGAACAAGGAATAATGGGATACATATCATACTGATAGAAGAAATGTCGGACTCATGAGTCTCATTGCTCATAATAATGACATCACAGGCTTTAGCTCTAGATCAGAGGTGTGAAACATCCGGTACGCCTGACGATTTAATCCGACCCGCGAGGCGATTCTGAGTAAAGTGAAAATTTTTGCATTATCCAGCACATTTCTCCTAGAAGTTGAGGTCTTTAGTAATAAATACTTTGACGTAAATAATTTCCAAAGACACAAATGTCGAACATGTTCATTGTTCATAGGCCACATTATAACCACCTGTCCTCAGTGTTAAGTTCTCACTAAAGTATCCATCAATAACAATTTATCATTGACGCAACATTCTAAGAAGGCAAATATTCCACATTCTGTTCAGAGTTTTCTAAAGAAGAGGAAATGATAGTTATTCACAGAGACGGAAAGGCCAATTCTAAACCAATATGTAAAATATATATGTAATAGCTACCAGGGCTGTGGAGTCGGAGTAGGGATCGGTGGAGTCGGAGTCGGAGTTTGGCTAATTTTCGCTTGATGGAGTCGGAGTCGGAGTCGCAGTCGGAGTCGGAAATTGTGAAAATGAACATGACTTCGACTCCGACTTCGACTCCAACTTCTTTATCATGAGAAGAATTGCTTTGAAAGGTATCTTTGACTTACTAATAATAACAACTATAATAGAGTTTTTATGTACCATCAATCACTGTTATTAGCAACGATCCAGATCACGGGCGGCCAAACCGTGCCCCGCAGACCAAATGTGACCCGGAGAAGGTATTGTGTGGCCTGCGAGGTAATTCTCGAAATTAGATATAACATTATGTAAAATTGCAAGGCCAACCAAAATTTGATTAGCCTGACCGCGAAATTTGATGATGACTAAAAACATCAGTTTCAACGCATTGGCGTAACCAGGGACCAGCCACATTCACCGCAGATCTTCGTAGATGACTATGAAGTATAGAATATTCCGTAGCAGATTTATGTGAATTGAAATTTTTCTTAGCACTTCGCATGATTTATTGTCACATTTCTTGCATTTAGAATTGGAACCCCTCCTGGAAATCATTAATACGGGTAATTTTCAGAATTGAGTCCAACTATACTTGCGATTAGTAGATAACGTGTCGTCCAACATGCGACTTCTGTTGTGCGCTCGATGTGAGATCGTCGGCGATGAAACATTTGCACAAAATGACAGAGGCATGTTCACCGAAGCCGTCGATATTGCTATGTCTAAAACGCCACAAATAATCCTGTCCTTGCCAAATGAGCCCATTGCTATACAGAGGCGCCCCCCAATACATGCAAGTAATATATTTATTGATCGAATTCATTCATTACCTTTGAAACAATTTCGTGCTTCGCGCGACCAGGGCATGACTCCACACTGTGCAGTTGCACACGGAGTTTTCATGACATAATTGTTATCAATTTTTATTCGTAGTCAAATAAGTCTTGTTTTCAATGTTACTTAATTCGGTTCATTCCTATCGGACGATTAAAAAAAGGTTATCAACATTCAAGTTGCCCGAGCAATGGTTCGTAATTCTCATGGGGCCCTTCGGCGGGAAAGGTTGGCCACCCCTGACATCGATAAAATTTGACATTATTTGCAAATTACAATTCAGTTGCATAGAGGAAGAAGCAATATGCATCTTCGCGATGCAGTCACTAATTGATGTAATTTTCGGCATTATACCATGATATTGGGACAGAGCAAATATATCGTTTGTTGTAAAATTGATGTAACTATAACCAAACGCTCCTTCCCGCTTGACAAAATTAAAAATATTTGTTGTGTAGCTTAGCTGCCTGGGTCGAACAAATGTTTGAGAAAGACTGCAAGTCCTAGATAATTGAATACTTGACTAAGTGCATGTAGACTAGACATATTCTATTTGACTACTTCCGAAACTTCGTTTATGACCAATATCGATTAGTAGTGAGAGTGCGTGTGCTTGTAATCAGTACAGTGTGTAATGAGAAAATTAGTAAGAAGCATCTCTGTATTAGTTGCTGACTCATACACAAGAGCCACACTTCGATTGTTTTATCTACATTTTAATTATACAGGGTGGGATATATGTCGTGTTTGAATGATATATACATATTAGGTTATTAGTAGGGCGATTTTTTTTGACATGTCAAAAAAAGTCAAAATTAGGTCAAAATTGTAGCGTTAGGTCAAAATTTGTCAAAATTGTTTACAAAGTCAAACATTTTTTGACCTCTGCATTTCGTTTGTATTGTAGATTTTGTGCTGTCGGTGAACTTATCATTTGATATTTTACAGCGTGTAGCGTACTTTATAGGCCTACCGTTGTGAACGGCCCATCATCGTCTGCTCATTGCGAATCATAAACGGTCAAATGAAACAAATAGTGACATGGTTTTGTCGTCAACGTAACGCAATATCCTAATTGAAGCAAGACTGCTTAGGCATTGCATGGTTCTTATATCATATGTGATATAGACAACATTGCCAGAATGAAGCAACACGGTGTGTCACCAGCAGTGTGCACACAACTTCAGTGTTGCCAGCCAACAACTGCTGCTGTTGAACGTTCTTTCTCCATTCTNGGCAAGCTACTTAGTAAGGACAGACACTTTCTACCGAGAATGTAGGAAAGTATCTTTCGTTGTTGTACTACAACAAATTTTAATTATTTCCACCATAATACGTAATGTAACTACTGGAATTCTTCATAGGGCCAGATTTTGTTAAAAAACTAATTTTTTTATGTAAAAATTTGTCAGTTTTTGAGCCAAAAACGTTTTTTCAGGCGTTTTCTACTTTATAAGGACAGACAGTTCCAGCCAGAAATGAAGATAAGTAGTATACAATTTTCACAATATGTGCGAAAACACCTAATTTACATACGTGAGGTCAAAATTTGGTCAAANNNGGTCAAAATTTAGATTTTTTAGGTCAAAATCTTCCGTTTTTTAGGTAAAAAAAATCGCCCTAGTTATTATAAAGTCTTTGTTATAATAACTGATAAAATATGAAAAAAGGAAGGATATTCAGAAAGGCAATCTTTCATGCGTAGTGAATAATTCGAGCTGTACCACAACGAAGCAATTTTACATGCCATCGTTAATCATATGTTTGCATATGTATAATGGTTATATGATAGTCATTTAACCGTCACTGTGGCATAGAATTTTCCAAGTAAATTGGTAAATGCTGTTAGAGTCGGTGTTGGAGTCGGAGTCGGAGTCGAAGTCGCTAGGTTTAAAGACTCAGGAGTCGGAGTCGGAGTCGGTACGTTTAAAGACTCAGGAGTCGGAGTCGGAGTCGGAGTTGGTCCATTGAAAATGTGTGGAGTCGGAGTCGGAGTCGGTGGTAAAATTTACCGACTCCACAGCCCTGATAGCTACATGAAGAATATAATTCAAATAACTTTAGTCACACTGCTGTATACCTTACTCTGACTCAGAAGCCCCAGCGTGAAACACGTAACGTGAAAATTTGTAATACATGAAAGAGGCTTACATAGTAGAACCTACCAAGGTTCATTCCACATTTCCGAGGTTCGCACACGGACCACCAACGCGAACCTCACGTTTGCACCATTACTATTATTCCGAGTATATACACTGGGGTTACATTTAAAACTAAAATCAATTTAAAACAAATATCTTTAAAACAAGGCCCTTGTTAAAACCTATTTTTTAAGCCAAGACGTCACGAATATTTAATTGTGACGTCATAGTGGTTTGACATTGACGATTGAAAATATAGGGGGTAAATATAGCTACTTTGACGAAATATCTGCACTATTGCTGTTGAACCGACTATTTGAGGGTTCCAGCCATATTATATCTATATACATCGGCTAGACCCGGTGGTAGTTGTCCGTAGGCTCATACATGTTTTTGGAAAAGTATTTACACAATTATGGCATAATTTTACAACTGAAAAAAACACAATTTTTTTTTTTTTTAAAGGCTTTTTTAAAACACCATTTGAAACATGTTTTAAACAAAGTGTTTTAAAACACCGTTTGTTTTAAGTGCAACCGTAATATATACATTATATATATACGTAGGTTCGTCAACGCGAGAAAGCTCGTATGACCTATGTATAATAGGCATAAGCATGTCCTTGACTCAAGTAAATGAATACTGTTTCGACGCGACACTCCAGTGTCAAAGAGTGCAGATTTTCCAGGCGTCGAATCCTGTCTGACCTGCTAAATCTGCTAATATGGACTCGACAAACGTCGAGTATCGGTCTTCCTTTCAAAAATAACTAAGGTACAAATCGAACAAGAACGTAGATTAAGGCTTTGGTTGTAGTACAAACATGTGTAAGCGAGAGTTTCGCAAAGTGTTTGCTCGTCTTATGCTCGGTGGAATGGAGAATGATACATCAGCAACGAGGAAAACACATACGCAAGCGAAGAGACAATTAAACAGTAATCAAACAATCAAATCGAATCAAGACAATGACAATGATTAGAAAAACGAAATGCAAATGAAGGACAGTTGCAAAGCGAACTGATTCCCGAAAACAAAACCCTTAGTCGCCTCATCAACTAAAGAATAAAAATAAACAAGGCGCAATCACCAACATTCCCTCATTTGACTGATCCCAGTTAACAGAATTGCACCAATGTAAGAAGGGTACGAGTAAACGATCATATCAGTCAATGCTCAGAAGCATATACATTAACCTAGTCTGTGACCGCACAGGTCAGACGACTGTACAAGTGTGTATTTCCACATTAAATCCGAAAACCATGGGGTTTCCATAGTGCAAAACAAAAAAGTAATTGATACCGACGATATCACGCCCAGTCAACGATGAGACAGAATAGTTCGATGGAACAGCCGATCGTAGCCATCAGAATGAACGAATCGGTCAGAGATCAACTAAATCTGGTCTCATGGCATACAGATGATTCTATCCCCGACTAATGCCAGAGTCATCATTTCGATACACAGTGGTTAGAAGGCAAATGTTCATCGTATTAGAAGCTATAAAACCTCCAATCCCATACTGATATTCAATAAATCACGTTGAAAGGTAGATAGTTTTTAAGCAACTCTACTAGTGATGAGAATAAATCACCTTGAATAGTAGAGAGGCGTCCAGCGGCTCTCCACGCGTGGAGAACGTTGTTTTTAGACGAAGAATCAAACGCGGCTCCAATACGAGCGTTTTACCCAAGTGCTTGATGATGGCTATCGTTGTCGGAAGAACTGTGTCGCCGTCGCGAAAATTCGCTGTCATTAGAGTAGTTGAATTCCATCGTTACCATACTTGAGGCATCTCTTACAACAGTCATATATGCAACGATCTTGAGTATGGCAGTCAATCGAAACGACTACTCGCCAAACACTGGAAGACGGAAACTGACCTATAACTGAATGAAACTAGTCTTGATCCACGCAATTGTGACTGAAGAGTGTGTAATTGGTCGCAATCGTTCATTCCGTCAAAGAGAAAACGACATCACTCGACGTCTGAATGTAACAACAAAAGATGTAGCGGACTCGACGTCAAGAAGAGTCGATCAATCCTCGATGAGCAGCAGAGCCCTGAATGTAGACTACATCCCGCCGCTCAAATCCAAGCCATTCTTTAAGTAATCGGCTTGAATTAGCGAACTGCTTCCAGATTCGCTATGGCGAATTTATTCCAGACTGCAATATTGCGGATTGATTCGACGCGGCACTCGGATCCCAATCAGTGCTAATTTTTCAAGCGTCGAATCCTGTCTGCCCGGCTAAATCTGCTAATGTGGACTCCACAAACTTTGAGTATCGGTCTTCTATTTAATCTAACACAACCAAGAATTCCAAATTGAACAAGAACGTAGAATCGTAGATTCATGCTTTCGTTATGAAGATGTATAAGCGGGAGATTCCCAATAGTGCTTGCTCGTCCGATGTTCGAAGGAATTGAGAATGATACAACAGCAACGAGGAAAATATATAGGCAAGCGAAGGGACATTTAAACTGTAGAAAAAACGATCTGATCACTAATATCGAACAATAACAACGATTAGAAAACAAAATACAAGTGATAGACAGGTGACTTGCAAACTGATTCCCTAAAACCGTGAGTCGCATCATCAAATAAAGAACAAAAAATAACAACCGCATTCGCAAACAGAGGTTTTTGTATTTAAATTTGTAAAATTTTCAGACCTGCCACGTGTTTTCAACTCCTCTTTTTTCGGCTGGATGCGCCATACGCGCCTGCTTGATAGTATGGTAATTTTGTCACCATGTATAAGCCACTAAGTAGGCTAAGTGGCGATATAAACGCCTACGAGGCGCTATAATAGTAGATATTTTGCATTTAGGTTGTTTGATAATCATACCACATGATGACGTCATACCTTTGTGACGTTTATGAAACCGCACACCTACGGAAAATTAGCATACGACACCAATGACCATGGCCTAGATATTGACAGTAAGTTGAAATTTAGGGAACCACAGATGTTGAGATTTCTGAAACCATATGTATTTACATTCGGCGTCAAATCTGACGTAGACGTCATTCTCGGTAGCTTCCTTTTCGGTAAAGTCCATTCTCGGCCGTGCCTTTCTCGATAATGCCATGCTAGGTAATATACATTCTCGATGATGTGCATTCTCGGAATTAGCATTCTTGGTATTAGTACATAACCCCTTAGAATCATACATGAAATTTGCGATGATTGACCCCAGCAAACACAAAACGGTAAAAGGATCATCCGGGATCATCTCTATTAGGTGCCGATTTTCTAAGTGTCAGGGGTATGTCTGACATACGTGGAAAGGATGGTCTTTGGATTACATTCAATCAGAATGAATTCATACTCGGTGTTGTTCCATCTTATGCATTAGGATTCGTTATATCCGGTAGTTGACCTAATAATGGCAATTTTCTATAGCTCGCGGGTATAACTAAAGTACGTAGAAAGGATGACTTTGGCGGTGGATTAAATCACGATGAATTCCTATCCGGTTTTGTTCGATCTCATGCGGTAGCTTCGTTATATCCATTAGAAAACANCGTTCCCCCNTCGTTTTATTGCGTGAGGATGTCACCGGTGTTGTATATTCGTGTTGTTGCTCTAAGGTCGAACAGTTTTNTTTTCNTCTGATATATATGATCTTCATTATATATATATTCGCTCTTTCGGTAATCTCCNATGTTCAACGAGTATGGATAATAGGTTTATTCAGAGAAGAACTAAATAAGTGAGATATTGTACGTTAAGGAATNTGATTATCGATGCGTGACTTCTAGAATATTTCNGCGATTCAAATTTGACGTCATCGCGGGAGTCAAAGATTTGAATCGCAACAGGTCGCAGCCAGGCATAGTTCGCTCTTTCTGTGTGGTAAATGCCGTAAATATATAGTAATTGTGAATGACTGAGGTGGCGGTTTGAAGTTATATATGCAGTAGCATAGCTTATGGGATATATCGAATTGCCTGTAGTATAGGGCACCTAGAGCTGTTTGACTTTCTTCAAACCAGGCGTAGACAAGTGAAGACAAACAGAAAAGTTTCAGCTTTTCCAGATTAGAATTAAAGCTACACCGTTTTTTCCAAATTATCACTGGCATTTCGCACTAATTTAGTGAAATTAGACCACTAGAATTATCTAGTTGTCCAAGTCGCTTCAAACATCTGAATTANCGGTATCTACCTATATATCAGAATATTTATGCTTGAAATTTATAGGTAAACGTCATATGTATACCTGTAGAACACTGATTCGTAGGTTACCTGCCTTGCTATTGGCATCCTGGTTTTATCAAAGTTGGTGCAAGAATGGACATTTTCATCTTGAAGGTAATTGCCCTTCTTATAATAGAACAAAATTTGATATTTGTGTGCAATTATACCTCAAATCCAGTGACAAGATTATTAATCGTTGAAACGGAATGCAGCTTGTTTATGTTTACCCAGAGAATTTGGCCAGCCAGACCATATTGATAGAATATGGTCACAGTAAGATAATTTTCGGGTTATTTTACATGAACTTTCCATTTGATTTGATATGTAAGGTAAAACATTTGGTATTCTGCTTTCGAATAAGACCTAAATTGCTGGTTTCAATGTTTACTGTGGTAGGTAAAGGTAATTTCTTTCCCGACAACAGAAATATTTATTTTTCAACCTGCCCATGTTAGATGTTTGTTTGTGGTGTTCATGGTGGTTCAACTACACTGGTCATTTTACAACAGGCCGGTTCTTATTATGATTCAGTATCTGCCCACTTACAGCACGGCCCACTCCTAGACTTTTTAAGACATGGCTATCCGGATCAGATGGCGAGGAGGAGCCTAGATAAACGGCCAACACATCGGTAGGAATTATGAAGTCGACGTGTCAGGCTCGAACACGCAATTCATTGGTGTTGTAGCTATAATGGGACGTACCACTACGTTATCACGCCATACCTTGTAAAATGGGAGCGTAGTCACCGTAGCATTTCGCATTTCGTGTGGCAATTGACTTTTATGTGGAAAATTGTGTTCGTTTTAGAACTTATCCGAAACTCTTTTTCTGTCATAGATTGTCTATGATAAAAAGATATCAGAGTTGATCCTAGAAGAATTAATTCCAGAGCCACTCACCACGAAGGAGGATTTAAAAAAGTTTGATGATAAATTGAATGAAAGCAAAAGCTTTTGCAAGAGATGTGGTATGTTGAATCTGTTCTATTATTTTTTAATACTTTGTTGTGCCGATAGCAGACGGTATATATCAACGTAAGACATGGAAGCTATCAAGGTCTTACGTTCATTATTTTTAGACATTCAGTCAGTCAAAGTTGACGATCGTATTGCTTCGATTATATTTAGGCTTATTTTAGCATCTTTGAGATGCAACTCTGAAAGGGGACGGTCATGAACAGTCAACTAATTCTGTTCCTATATTGACATTTCAGACATTTGCACTCAGTACCGTTGGCGGCGACAATATTGGTCAGTCAGCAAGAAGCATCATGCAGAAAGTTGCCAGTGCATGGTGTCTGGTGTAATTACAGCGGAGTCGGAAAGAATGGGAAAGACGCTTTCATCAACCTCCATTTGAACAAGATCACATATAGTAAGAGACATTCCTACAATACTGATTTTCCTCACTTTTAGCAGTTTCTGGTCGTATTTTCAAATACCAGTATCAATAGGCGAAATCCCAATAGCGGTTTACTTTACTATTCTTTGAAATCACAATGAAATGTTGGTCTTGTCCGTCTAAGTCTCGAGTCATGCGCAATGAGTCGAGTCATTTTCGTACTTTGAGAAAATGACTTGAGTCAAGTCGAATCGTGACTTGAGTTGGTGACTCGAGTCATTACAACCCTGCTTCATGCAATGAGCATTTACTTTGAAGATAAATGGTAATTGAATAACTGGTTGGTGGTACAAAATTTGCAAATTTACAAATGCAGCGTATAACAACGGTTGCGTAAAAAGTATGACAGCGTGACACACAGTTACGCTACCGTTGCTATACGCTGCATTGTTGCTATGTTCTGGCTCCATTGATGTTATTTATGAATTCGACATTATTGTGTCATAATTCTCCATTTGGTTTTGAATTCAACTGTGTTTTGTTTCCTTCATCGTGCCGGTAGCTCTTGGATAACTGGCACGCGAAAAGTTCTTTGATTCCAATAAATGTTTATCATAATATTCTTGATGTTAACGCTTACAAAAATCGTTTTAGGAGCTTGCAAAAATCTTCATGTTGGGACGGATGAAAAAGAATATTCATGTTATCGGGGAAGCACTGCGGTACTTCCCAAGTCAGAAAGGGGGATGTCGATGGAAGGTAGGATTTTTTCGTATGTACACTGAAACACTTTGTATCATAGGCCAGTGGTTCTCAACCTTTTTGTCTTGGCGGACCCCTTATGCACCGTCACGGACCTCCGCGGACCCATTAAGTTACGGTTCAAATTCAGCTCAATTATCGTACAACCGTCATCTGCCTTGTGGAAATTTTAGCTGCAGGGTAGTGATAAACAGCGATAAAGTGACTTTTCTTGAAATTATCATCAGACCATCTATCTAGAAATTGTGAAAACCTTTATTATTTTAAAGCTAATTCTGTAGCTCCATTTCTTGCAATATGCGGTCGAGTCTTAAAAATCCGCGTCGTCGATTTGATATAAACGAGTACCGAAAATCCATTCCCACAAAGATGGCGTCGAATTTAACAATAACGCGTAACGCTTCCGACGACACCTTCCGGTATGATCGCAAGTCGCAATATATGTGGCACCAAAATTAAATAACAGATTTCTAATGAACATATAATGTCCATCCTAACGTCGAGCAGCGCATCTTGAAGTTATTCCGGAATAGCGGTTATGTGTATTACAGGAAAATGGTATTTTGCAAAAACAAGTTTTTCTAAAACCCAAACGAAACAGCAATATGTTTTGGGTATTGGCAATCTGGCAATTAAAATGGGTTTGCACAGTAGAAGATTTAATCTTAGAGGGCCATTCTGTTCACATGGGTAAGTGGGTACCGAAGTCTTGGCAGTTATGGAGCGAAACTGCTCGTGATTTCTCTAATTTAAAAAAAATACAAATTATGTTTATCAACCATTTTGTAAATTTGGAGGCTACTCTATTCTCTGTGTGTGCTTATGAGATAACATATAAATCTCCGTTGTGGGGTTGTAATATTAAAATTTTCTGGCGGAATAAATTCAGATTAGGTTATATTAGCTGTAGCTACTCTGTAAGTGGTAGTTTCTGAAAATATCACACCCCATTACGAGTACGGTAGGATGTTGTATGGTTGTATTGCAACAACTACGACTTGTGGAACGGATACGTCTAATTAAAATGACATCGTCTAAATCAGGGATTGGCAAATTTTTAGCTCGCGGCCCCATTTAACATCTTAATCCATTCGCGGGCCGCACTAGATGAATTTGGGATTATAAACCAAAACGCAATATTGGTAGTTGATTATATAGTGAGGATATGAAAATTATATATATGTTTATTTAAAACCAACCAACCATTGATTTGATGACATCGTACGCTCGTCAGAAACGTTGGCGAGATTTCCTAAGCTGGTCTACCTCAATAACTAATTTTCAAAACTAGGGATGAAAGTCGGTTGTCCTGAGTCTTGAAACAGGATGGAGATTTGAGTCTGTGAGCCGTGATCTGTTTATAGATTGACTGATTCTACTTTTGGTTCAACTCCAGGACATACGATGATGACAGTGCCATAACCATGTTAGCTTCAAATACCCTCCCATTATAATGTGTATATTTTATGAATATAAATACTTCTGCACATACGGTGAACGAATCGATCTAGCACATGTGTGAATCGGTTATTCCAACTGCAGCAATAAAAGTAATAAACTTGCTGGAGTAGCCAATGTAGAATTAC